>JPKC01001430.1:0-21254 GCA_000750925.1 Pseudogymnoascus sp. VKM F-4518 (FW-2643) | reverse complement strand
CGGGAGGGGGACGTGGGGGGGGACACGAGGATGTCGAAGCCGTGGTAGAAGTAGTTGTAGAAACACTCTTTGGACATTTTGCCGTCGATGGAGCCGCTGTCCGAGTCGTTGTCGGAGACGTCGGTGCCGGTGCGGATGGATGATGCGTCGGTGTCGGTGGAGTCGTCGAGTCCGGGGGGTTCGAGGTTAGGACGGGTTTGCTGGCCTTCGCTGCCTGATCGCGCTTTGTGGATTGCCATCCTCTGATCGCTTTTGCGGTAAATAGCGTCTGGTGGACCTAATTCCGCAACAAGTTCTTGGGGTGTTGTCTGTCCCAAGAAGAGCCAGAACGGTGATGCACCCCACGCTTTGTCTAGCCGTAGCTTTCCTTCGCCAAATATATTGACCAGTCCTATCTCGTCGGGATAAACATCCTTCCCTTTATGAGGTGGAGAATATGATCTTGGATCCTCCAGCATCTGATCATATAGCACTTTCTGCGCCTCGAGCCAACTGTCGCCGCTGAAAACAGCCATGGCCGTCGCAGGCTTTGTCGACGGCAGCGCAAGCATAGTAGCGTAGTCTTTGTCTGGGTTCCATGTCGAGTCCAGCACAGGAAATGTGAAGGCTATTCCTGGGTATGAGAGGACGTAAACGCCATATTTGCCCTCCCCGTTTGCGTCTGGGGGAACATAGTCTCCAGGGTAAGACGGCGCGAGTAGCTTGTTGTAGATATGCTTGAACGTGGGGCCAGCCGGCGAGTCTTGGATGCTGGATGCGCTGGGAGATGCAGGGCTTGCTGGCTTTACTATATCGATGTTTTTATATGTTAACTTGCTCTTTGAGAAGTCGGTAATCTCTATGAGTCGGAGTCGTTGTTCCGGCCCGTCAAACCGCAGTCGTAGCCCATTTGTTGGAAGGCTCACGATGACTGGCTCTGTAACTGGATTTTCTGGCGAGTATATCAACTCTAGCTTCCCAAAGGTTTGTGGTTCGGCCTTGAGTCTCGTAACGATATCGTGAAGGGATGCTCCTAGAACTGCGGGGAGAGACATGTTAGTTACTGCTGCCCTCGCCCTGTGATCAGTGAAGCGGTACCTAAAAACCCCAACGACCTTCCTGGTGTCACAGCAGCACTGAACTGCGACATCGCCACTATGGGCAGTCAATAAGCAACAAGTATGTAAGTGTAGCTCAGGATGAAGAGACGCTTTATCGTCGTCAACTATCGTCGTGTACAGTATCTCCTAAGGTTACAGGAAGCAGTCGTCGACAATAGCGGCGGCAACAGCGATAAGCCAATGATGATGACGCGCTGCGAGACAAGATAGTGCCTGACTGCCCCACCTTCGCCTAAACCCAAATCGGACGAAACGCTAAACTGTTTTAGGGGCCCTTCTGTTTATGGCGACGCTTTGTTTACATCGAGCTTCCCTTCCCTGCCGAATTCAACCACACCGACCACACCGACCATACATGTACTCTATACACCAACCCGCCGCCAATCCACCACCAACGACATCTACAAGAAGAATTTTCAGGAGCGACTACATCTGAGTTGCGCTAACACCTGACCTGTATATCTTTACACGTTATATTGTCTCATGTTCTAGCAACCAACAGCTTCAGTAACACCGATAACCACACGCTTGCAATCGCACGACAAGGGTATATAAGCTTGCCCACTGCTCGACGAAGGGCACACTGCTCCAGCCAGCTAGAAAGCTCTTGTTACTACATCAACGGGGCTTCATCAATTCACAACACATAATATGGCAGGTATGCCACGGCCGGCACCTGTCGCGCCTTCAAGGACGAACAGTGTGCGCCAACCACGTCCTCGCCCATCCACAGCTAGGGCAAACTCGGTACGACCAGCCAGTCGAATTGGTCGAATTGACCGAAGCGGTGCAATCTCACCAGCGGATTCAATAGCTTCTATAGCTACGACGGGGACAAAGAGAAAGGAGAGGGACTTCGAACGCGATGGCCCGGAGGAAACAAACATAAATGTGGTTGTGAGGTGTCGAGGGCGCAACGACCGCGAGGTTCGAGAAAACAGCGGAGTTGTTTTGACGACAGATGGCGTCCGGGGCAATAGCATCGACCTCTTGATGGGACCAAGCGCGTTGAGCAATAAGACGTACCACTTCGACAAAGTCTTTTCCCCGGCCGCTGACCAGGCAATGATATACGACGATGTCGTGACGCCAATATTGGATGAGATGATCGCTGGCTTTAACTGCACCATTTTCGCGTATGGGCAGACGGGCACAGGGAAGACATATACGATGTCTGGAGATATGGATGATACCCTCGGAATGTTGTCGGACGCGGCTGGTATTATTCCTCGGGCTCTCTACGCGCTTTTCAACAAGCTCGAGATTGATGACGCGGAGAGCTCTGTCAAGTGCTCATTCATCGAACTTTACAACGAAGAACTCCGCGACCTTATCTCGGCGGATGAAACTAGCAAACTTAAGATTTACGAGGATGCCGGCAAGAAGGGCCATGCTGCGACCTTCGTCCAGGGCATGGAGGAGGCACACATCAAATCCGCCGTGGAGGGAGTCAAGTTACTGCAAGCTGGGAGTCACAAGCGTCAAGTGGCAGCGACTAAGTGCAATGATCTCAGTAGTCGAAGTCATACAGTGTTCACGGTTACCGCGTATGTCAAGCGTACGACTGAGAGTGGCGACGACTACATCAGCGCCGGGAAGCTCAACCTCGTGGATCTGGCAGGCAGTGAAAATATTCAGCGAAGTGGCGCCGAGAACAAGCGCGCAGCTGAAGCGGGCCTTATCAACAAGAGTTTATTAACCCTTGGACGAGTTATAAACGCATTGGTTGACAAGAGCTCCCATATCCCATACCGCGAATCGAAACTCACGAGACTGCTGCAAGATTCACTTGGAGGACGAACCAAGACTTGCATTATTGCGACTGTCTCCCCTGCCAAAAGTAACCTCGAGGAAACGATATCCACTCTGGACTATGCCTTCCGCGCGAAGAACATCCGCAATAAACCGCAAGTCAACCCGAAGATAGACAAGAAGACTCTGCTCAAGGAGTTCACCAGCGAGATTGAAAAATTAAAGAGCGAGCTGATTGCCACACGGCAGCGGAATGGAGTTTACATAACGAACGAAAGCTTTGAAGAAATGACAGTGGAGAGAGAGTCGAGGAGGATATTAAGTGAAGAGCTCACCGCGAAGATTGAGACGATGGAAATCAACCTCCGGAATAAGGTCCAGGATCTATTTTCACTGACCGCCAACTTTATGAACCTGAAGAGGGAGAATGAAGGCACGCGGGCAACGCTAGACGAAACGAAGGACGTCCTTGAACAAACCGAAACCGTCCTTGCCCAGACCCGCCAGCACCTGTCTGAGGAAGAAGTGCTAAGAAAAGCTCATGAGCGTACTGAGGAGGAATTGGCAGAAGTCGGCACGACGTTAATATCAACCTTAGAGAAGACCGTCACCGATGTTGGCGGCCTCCACTCGAAAATCCGCAGGAAATCCAACCTCCAATCGATAAATAGAAGTACTTGGGGTCTTTCGCAAACCCAAGTTTCCGATGTCACCAGCTTGGTCGAATCTCGTGTGGGAGAATTCAGAGCGCAGCAGGAGGAGCTCATGGCAAGCGTTTCCGCTAGGATGCAATCGTTTGTTCAGGAAGAGCTGGAGAAGCTTGGGACCACTCAAGCATTTCTTGGAGAGAACGTGACCTTGTTTGAAGCATCGCGGGGAGAAGTTTCCCAGCAAACCAGCCAGGCAAAGGATAAGATGGATGAGGTTCTCGAAGAAATCAAAGTCTTGCGGGAAGTGGTTAAGTCTCGCGTCGGAGAAGGGTTGCAAGGTCTCTCCGGCGCTGCTGAACGCATTTCTGGCGAGGTATTGAGTGAACTTGAGACTTTCCATTCCCAACTCCATACGTCTTATAGTTCACTTGGTCGCGATTTCAAGGGCATGTTCGAGGATCTTATCAAGCATGTGAACTCGCAGAAAGCTGAAGCCGATGATCTTCGAAATCAACTCAATGCAGCCAGCGAAGCTTTGGTGGAATCGAACTCTGCGGCAACCTCTCAGCTAGAACGCGTTATCGTTGAGGAGCGTGAGCAAGCTGCCACAGATCGCGAGAACCTTCTTCGACAGATCACCACTCTTGTCATGTCTCAAGGCGAGAGGCAAGATGCTAGAGTTGAAGCTAAAGTCAATGCGGTCAAAGAAAGTATTAAGAGCTCCGAATCTACATTTGAGGCGTCTAGGTCTACGTATAATCAGAATATGGATGCATGGAACGAGAAGGAGCAGAAGCTGGTGGAAGAAGTCCACCTGTCTCGCGAAAGCTTGAAAACAAAGCTGAAGGAAGATTGGATAGTACGTATATTGTTGGATGTAATCGAAACCCTGCTAACATACATAGACCGCCAACAAGCACAATGCATCCATCCAATCGACGACAAAATCTGTCCATGAAGAGACCATCCGTATTGTCGATGAGCAGATGAAGGACATTGCAATCCACATGGAAGCTCTGGATGATTTCGTCAGCCGCGCACGAACGCAGAATGCCGAGCATCACGACAAGCACACGCAGTCTCTAAAGGATCTTTCATCGACTGTTAGCGATTCTTACAGCAATATTGGCACTCACGTTACGTCCACATATGACAGGGTAAAGGACCTGGGCGAAGAGATGTCAGCCAAGACCACCACATTGCAGGATGCTTTATCACCACTCGATACAACATTACGCCAGCCTCTTGCAGAATTGCGCTCAAACATTGTCAGCACTCTTCTCCAGGAATACGTCCCTACAGGCGATACTCCGCTCAAGATGAAATATCAGTTCTCAACAACGCTGCCGCGCACAGAGCCGCATGAGAAACTTCTGGAAAATCTCCGACAACCAGCCGTCTCTACTACTCCGTTGGCGTCGCCCACCAAGTACATCCCGGTGATCTTCAACGATGTGGCCACACCGAAGAAAGAAGAAGAGGTATCTCCTCCTTCCAATCCCATTTCGGATACGGCGCCAACACACGGACTTAGGGAAATCGATCTCAATATACACGCCGGGTCGCTAAGCTCCGTACCCCTCAGTACCGACATAGCTTCAAGCAATGATGCCGAAGCTCGGCCCGCATTTAAACGCAGCATGACTGCCAGTGGAATGAGGCTTCCACAGAAATCGTCCAAGAGAGCAACAGTTGTACCTCTCGAGGGTAGAGAGAATAACATATTACCGGTTGCTGCATTCTCACAAAGCACTGGAAGGAGAAGGAGCCCGAGGATTGGGGGAGGTTTATCATAGATGTTTACTGTGAGGGGAGGTGTTTAGGCATTGATGGCCTTGGATTGCTTTTGAGCTTTGGCGGCTGGCTACTTTATTGGCGCAAAGGCCTCGGGGATAGATTTTGTGGTGTCTTTCTGGTGTCTAGGTTTATGATGATACCTACTGGGTCCAGTATCAGTCTGGGACCTTCTTGTTTAAAGTAATACGCGAAAGGGGCTTGGGTCTCCCTCCCCTGTATGAAATTGGTAGAGAATAAAATTTCACTTATCCATTCAAAAATCAGTGTGAATACTGTATTCATACGCACCTATTCTGAAGTAACTATGAATCGTAAATTAATGTCTTTGGAGTATGAGTGCTCGAGTATGGTATGTGGGGTTCTAATATGAAATCGCGGGGACGACCCTGGAAAAATAATGTTGTGGCCTTGCAGCCTCATCCCGCCGAGGTGTACCGCGAAACGCGCCGCGGAACCAAAAAGTTGAAGCTCAACCCCAAGCCATGGGCCAGTGTCAATAATGAGGGTGCCCTCAGCTAAATCCTGGTCTTCAACAATCAGATTGCCCAAGTCGACCTTCCCGTAAGCAATCATGCCCACATTGGAAACTCTCACCCGCCCAAAATACTAAGAACGCCTGCAGTCCTCGAACTACTCCGGCCGATCAAGCCAAATACCTCCAACGATGCACCGATGACCTATATGCCTGGCAAGCGAAGGTTCGCGCCCAGCAGAAGCCATTCGTGCTCCATGACGGGCCACCATACGCCAATGGAAGCCTCCACGCTGGCCACGCCGTGAACAAGATACTGAAAGACCTTATTTGCCGAACAGAGCTCCAGCAAGGTACGGCCGCGTCGCATTCGCTCATTGAAGCTTAATCTAACAGCTTGCTAGGCCGGAAGGTACAATTCGTGCCTGGCTGGGATTGCCACGGCCTCCCGATCGAAATAAAAGCCCTCGAGCAGGTCCGAGCGAAGAGCGAAGATGGGGAGGTGAACCTCGACCCCATTGGCATCCGTCGCGCAGCGCGAAACCTGGCGCGGAAAACGGTGAAGGAGCAGAAGAAGGGGTTCCGCGAATGGGGTATAATGGCGGACTGGGAGAATCCCTGGGTCACAATGGATAAGGACTTTGAGCTGAAGCAGCTGGAGGTGTTTTTGGAGATGACCAGGCAGGGGCTGATATTTAGGCGGTACAAGCCTGTTTATTGGTCGCCGTCTTCAAAGAGCGCTTTGGCGGAGGCGGAACTGGAGTATAATGAGAGCCATGAGTCTATAACGGCATACATCAAGTTCCAGGTTGTGGCGGTCCCGGAGGCTTTGAAGGCTCAGGGGGTCGATACTGGGCGCCTCCACGCTGTCATCTGGACTACTACGCCATGGACTCTACCCGCCAACAAGGCAATTGCCGTCAGCCCCGACCTTGAATACACAGTTGTGGAGGTCGGCAGTGAACAGCTGCTGATTGCCAAGTCACGTCTCGAGCATGTTGCTGCGAAATGCGCATTCCCCGAGTCGTTCAAGGTCATTGTCGAATCGATTAAAGGCTCCGAACTCGAAGGATTGACTTACGTCAATGCCCTCCATGGCGAAAATGCTCCAATCCAGCCCTTGATATTTGCAGACTACGTGTCGGACGCAAGTGGGTCAGGTCTTGTTCACACTGCTCCCGGTCATGGTATGGAAGATTACGACGTGTGCACAAAGTTGGGAATTGAGGCTTCTGCGCCCGTGAATGATGCCGGATGTTTCACCGACGAGGCATTACCTCACAATCCGTCTGCGCTGGCAGGGAAATCTGTTCTTGGTGGCGGCAATGAAGCCGTACTAGCGCTTTTGGGATTCCAAGTCCTTGGGGTTCATAAACACGAGCACAAATACCCTTATGATTGGCGCACGAAGCTTCCTGTGATAGTCCGCGCAACTGAGCAGTGGTTTGCGGATGTGGGCAGTATCAAGGATAAAGCGCTGAAGAGCCTTGACAATGTAAAGTTTATTCCAGAGAACAGCCGTTCTCGACTGGAGAGCTTCATAAAGGGGAGAAGCGAATGGTGTATTTCCCGGCAACGAGCTTGGGGTGTCCCCATTCCTGCTCTATACGACGAAAGTGGAAAGGCTATATTGACGCAGGAGAGCGTGTCACATATTATCTCGGTAATCCAAGAAAGGGGCATCGACTCATGGTGGACGGATGCTCAAGATGATGTATCATGGGTTTCTCCTAACCTTCGAGGCCAAGGTACTCTTAAACGGGGTACAGACACCATGGATGTGTGGTTTGACAGCGGAAGTAGTTGGACTCAAACCGAGGGGCCGGCAGATGTATACAGCGAGGGAACTGACCAACATAGAGGATGGTTCCAGTCAAGTCTTTTGACGCACATAAGCGCATCCGGACTGGATTCTGCTCCTTTCAAAACGTTGGTCAGCCACGGTTTCACGATTGACGAGCACGGCAAGAAGATGTCCAAGTCTATAGGCAATGTCATTTCTCCGGCAGAGATCATGAATGGGACCTTGCTGCCACCGATAAAGCGCAAGGGAAAGGCGACTGGCGCACCGGCATACGATGGCCTTGGGGCTGATGCATTGAGGCTTTGGGTTGCTAGCAGTGACTACACGCATGATATTGCACTTCGCCAGCCCGTATTCAAGGCTATCAACTCAACTCTACTGAAGTACCGCACAACCCTCAAAATGCTGTTGGGGTCAATGAGAGAGAGCAGCGAAAAGGTGCAGTTGACTAAGTTGGATACTATTGCACTGTACCAGCTACAGCAAACTCAGATTGGCTTTGCCGAAGCGTGTCGGGCATACAATTTCCACAAGGCCATCAGCATCTTGAATCGCTGGATTAATACGGACCTATCGTCATTCTACCTGGAGGCCATCAAGGATCGCTTATACTGTGGGAATGGAGGTGGCGTGTTATACCCTATCTTCATGGGACTTATGCACATGCTTGGCCCCATTACACCGGCTCTAGTCGAGGAGTCATGGGAGCATAGGCCGCAGTGGATGAAGGACAATACTTCTTCGGTGCATCCGTTGCAACGCAGCACCGATGAGCTACGTCTTCTTACCTACAAGTTCCCCCCAAGTCTGCCAACAGATATATCACATTTGATGGCCGCCAACGCCGCGATCAAGACTGCCCAAGAAGAGGCTCGAGCCGAAAAACTCGTCGGCTCGTCTCTTCAGTCTTCTGTTGTCCTGACCCTGCCTAAAGAGTCGCAAGATTTGTTCCAGAATTACGCCGACGAGCTCCAGGAAATATTTGTCGTCTCGTCAGTCGAGTTTGGTTCCGGAGAAGACCGTGTGGCAGAGTGGAAGTTCAAGGCCGAATTCGAAGTCCCAGGTGGGAAGGGAACTGCATGGGTTCTCCCTCCAAAGGAGGCAAAGTGTCCTAGATGCTGGAAATATGTAGCACCCGCTGAAGATGAGTTGTGCGGAAGGTGTGCCGATGTGGTTGAGATCACACCGTCGTGAAGCGGCGGGTGAAGTGGTGGTGCTGGCTCTCTACTACTTGTACTGTATGTAAAAAAGGGACTGGATTGTATTATACATAGAGGGGTAGATATTCATATACCAGGTTATTTATTATTGGATTCCCAAATATTGTTCACATTGTTTTTAGATGATATCCCAATTCGAGTTCTGCGTCGGGGAAGGGTTCATACCTAGAAGAGCGCGCAGGGGAACTATATATATATAGCAATGTTGCTTACAAATGTGAATATGTCAGCATCCTATAGTCACGATGCAACTTGCTAGCTTCAAGCAAAGACTTCCTATTTAAGAAAGTATTTATCGATGAACTCTAATAACTTGGCTTTAGACTGTTGAGTAGCGTAGCAACTACTCGAGTAGGACGTTGAGAGACCTAGCCCAAGGCCCAAGGGAGAAATCCTAGAGACCGTTGACGCTGCCATCCTACATACTTTTGATTTATGAACTGAGCCTGGGCTATTTTATCTCTGCTATTTATTTCTCCTATGGCTAGATGCGGTGGTCCGAGCCGGGGTTGCCAAGTATGCCGGCAACGGAAGATCAAGGTGTGTTACATTTCTTTCTCCCTGGGATGGCTTCGGCTTCTCAACATCGGTTGGCATCGTCCCGAACCGGATCACTTGCATATTTAAAAACTTTAATTGCTGACAGTATGTTAAATACTAGTGCGATGAGGTCACGCCACACTGCACGCAATGCACATCTACTGGGCGTGAATGCCCAGGGCCTATCACTGGGGTAATCATCAGTGACATGACCTCAAATGTGAGACGAAGAGCACGTTCCAAGTTAGCTAATCGCTCTTTGGGCGTTAGCCATAGCAGAAGTAGTGGTAGGAATCCAAGCCAAGCTGGCCAGTATGAACCTGTGCCAAATGAGACTGCGGACGACTATCAAAATCTAGATGTCAATATCATTTACTCGGATCCGCCGGATGAACCAACCTTGTCCCTGGAACCAGTAAACAACAATGCCTCGAGCATTGAAAGGCTGGGAGCAGATTTGGATCCATTTGAGAGTTTGCCAGTCAAATTACATTTTTCTACTCTAAAACTATTGGAATACTGTATGTGATCACCAAAATCTTCAAACACTAGGATGGCGATCTGAGTCTAAACGGAACTCAGGTACGAACTGTATGAGGAATGCGTTCGTTGCGCTTGGCCCCGGTGATCCGATGATGGATATCTGGCTGCCAATGATCTTGTCCGACCAGCTATTACTCCAGTGCACACTTTACACATCCGCTATTCATATGTCAACAATTTTCGGAATAGACGTGATGGAAAGTATGGACGTGGTGACCCATAAGACCGAGACATTATCTCTATTGACCAAGAGACTTGGGGATCCCAACCATGCTGTCAACGACGTTTCATTGACAGCGGTGGCCAGATACGTTGGTCAAGTTGTATGCAAGTTCCAAGCCACGGCCTCTCATCCTGCTGACAACTCAGTAGATTTTATGTGGAAACGTGCAGGAGACTAAATTACATATGGATGGCCTTGAAAGGATGCTTGCTCTTACTCCTGACCTTGAGCCGAGTTGCCAAGTCCGAGAAATGCTGTTCTGGTATTCCATCCACCCCAGCTCCTCTCCTGGACGTTAACTGACCATCATCTTAGGACTGATCTTACCGCCGCCGCACTCTGCCATGCAGCACCGCGGCAGCTCACAAAGCGGCCCAATATCCGACTTTACGGCAATCCTCTGCTTCAGGCTCCTCGCTCCACCATTGGCATACTATGCCGAGGGTTCCAAAAAATAATAGCTGACCACGAAGTCTTCAGAAGTATTACCGACATACTCCATGATCTTCGATGTCTCACGGCGGTGGCTCATTATTCGGACTGCAAGGTGCACTCCGAGATGCCGATATTTGTCAGCCTTTGCTTTGGTGTTGACGAAAGGCTTGGGAACCTACTCGCGATGGAAGGGTCGGCAATGTTTGAATCTTGTCGTCTTGCTGCCATGGTATTTGTCGAAATAGTGCTTCTCCACAACAACACTCCCAATGCAGTTTTATTGGCAGCGGGAATGAAGAGGACTCTGAGCCGGGCAAACATGGAGGTAATGCTCCAGGAGCAGCCAGAGCTTTTGACCTGGATATTGTATATGGGAAACATAGTAGCTTTCGGAACAGAGATGGCGCCTTGGTTTCTGCGCAGTTTTGCTCAGGCGCTCTCGTTCCAGAGGCTTAGTATTTTTGAGACTGTGAGGAACGTCTTGATTGAGTTTCTATGGCTCGATGGTGTTTCAAACGAACACTTGTTTTCTATTTGGCTAGAAGTAAAGGAGATGATTTAATTTGCATTCTTCGACATGGACTCAAATATGAGACACACTTAATAATATAATTATGATGATTTATTCTTTTCTTTCGGGGTTTGCTTTTCTAACAATATCCGCCTTGATTTCCAGTAGCTAGAGGCCGGTGCGGGCGGTAATCGGCTAACCTCCGATGAACGTCCATATCACAGAAAAACTGCTGATGGTATTTACTCTCATTTTATTATATACCCTAATTAGATTTTATAGTGCTCGTAACTCGTATATCAGAACTGGCTGTCACCCTCATTATTATGTCAGATGACAACAAAGCGGAGCCTGAAAAATAAGCCATGACAGCGCAGACTTGCCGCCATTGGTAACTCGACGCCTTACCGACGTCGAATGTGAGCCTAAACAACACAACAGGCAGGTACTAAGCTTCCGAGTCACAGCCTTAACTACTGAAGATATTGTTTCTAAATTCTTGATATATATGTTCCGGCCCAACCGTAAGATCTGCCAGCTCGCGAGCTGGCCGGCCCAACCATGAAGTGGCGGTGTAGAATAGTATCGTATTGTAGAAAATTCAAATCCTATATCCTACAACTATAGTAATTATGGCTACTATTGCATCGATTAATCCATTTCCACACGATATACGTAGTGCTTTTGAGGCCTATATAAGCAGTCCTACTTACTACAATCGAGAGCAATTCTCACACGAAAAATGGTGCCAAATACGCACTATACTTGAGGATCCAACTGCCTTCATACCATACGATAAAGAGAGTACAAATCTAAAGCACTATACACTCTCTGGTTTTAAGCTTGTTAATGATAAGCTATATAAGCAAAGCGATAAACGGAGCGATAAACAGCACTCTCGATATATAGTCCAAAAAGCAGAGGTGTTTGATATTATTGCGCAAGAGCATCTAAAGCTTCTACATACAGGCTGTAACAAGGTTTGGCCTACTATTAAGCAAAGATACTATAGAATAAAGCGTAAGGATGTTGAGTTTATACTCAAACGGTATAAGAATTGCATACTAAATTGACCAAATACAACAAAAGCGCCATTAGCCCCTATTATAAGTGGACGAGCATAGGAAAGGGTTCAAATTGACCTAATTGATATACGCCACGAGCCTTTAGGGTAGTATAAGTGGATTCTACATATAAAGGATCACTTCTTAAAATATACACAGCTATATCCATTAAAGAGCAAGCATGCAGAGCTGATTGCAGACTGCTTTGCTCTCTTTATTGCAGCTTTCTTACCTCTAAAGATTATGCAAGCTAATAATGGGAAGGAATTTAAAGGGGCTCTACTTATTCTACTACAGAAGTATGGAATTTAGGTAGTAAATGGAGCACCACAGTCACCTCAAACGCAAGGCCTAGTTGAGCAGGCAAATAGGGTAGTTGAGAATAAGCTACAGGCATAGAAAATGGATCATGGGTCTACAGAGTAGAAAGATGGGCTACTTGAGGTCACGCTTGCAATAAACACCCAAATCCACTCTACAATTGGGTGTGCGCTAGCTAAGCTTCTATTCCGAGATAGGAGCTCTCATATTGACTGGCTTAATAGCTAGGCCCAGAAGGATCTCTCAATTGGAGTTGAGCAGGAAGACCCAACGATGGCACTAATATTTGAGAGTGAGCTCCAGCCTGAGCTTGAGTCGGAAGCTCTAATCGACCGACGGCTCCGGCGAGAGCCAGAGCGAGAGCTCAATTCTGAGCTCTAGGCTCAACCCGGAACTCGAGCTAGAGCTTAGGCTAGAGCCCAGCTACGCCGAGCCCCTGAGCTTAGCTCTGGCTCTAAGCTTGAGCTAGAGCCAGAGCGAGAGCTCGATTCTAGGCTCTAAGCTCGAGCTAGAACTCGAGCTAGAGCTAGGCTTGGAACTCGAGCTCGAGCTTAAGCCAGAGCTCAGGCTAGAGCCCAGCTTAGAGCCAGAGTTGAGCTTAGGGGCTCAGCGGAGCTGGGCTCTAGCCTGAGCTCTAGCTTAAGCTCGAGCTCGAGCCTAGAGCTCAGAATTGAGCTATCTAGCTTAGGGCTCAATTCTAAGCCTAGCTCTGGCCCTAAGCTTAGGCTCGAAATAGAGCTCAATTCCGAGCTCTGTCGTCGAGCTCGATAGCTCAATTCCGAGCTCCAGCGTGGGACCCGGGCTCGAGTGCCAGCTCAGCCTAGGACTAAGCTTTAGGCTACACCCGACCCTATAATTGAGAGAGCTATAGCAGCTACTCAAAGAGCGAGGGTTTCTATGATACGCAAGTATACAAAGAAGCATGATATCCAACACTTTAATATTGGAGCTATAGTCTCTATAAAGGTGCCTCGAGAGGATAGAACCTCAACTGATAATAAAAGGCTCTTTGCACGCATTCTAGAAGAGCCTTACCCTTATAGATATTGGGTTCTTACATACTCTGGTATTATACAACGCCTTATCCCTACAAAATCACTTAGAGTTGTAGAGCAAGCTCTATAGTCTAATATCATTATTCCTACTTCTACAAAGCAAGTAACGCTAGGGCTTGCAGCTAGAGAGGCTTCTACAAGCTCACGGGTTGGAATATTATGTCAATGTAAGGGTCAATGTAGTACAAAGAGCTGCCGTTGTTATAAGGAAGCTAAGGAGTGTAGTATACACTGCTATAATGACGACCATGACTGTGGCAATTTATCAGGTCTAGCTACTCGTACAGAAATAGCTCTAGTTGAGAGGCCTCGTCGGAAACGAGCACGGGCAGACACAGCAGGAAACGTAGCTATATAGATCAATTGATTACTCCTACTTCTAATTACTCATACTCGCGAGCTGGCAGATCTTACGGTTGGGCCGGAACATATATATTTGACTTTACCCCCCCATAAATAACCATAACCACGATCTATCCCCTCCACGGACTCTCAGCGCCGCCCCGTACCACTCGAAGAAAAATCAGGCAACCAAACCAACAACCATGGCCAAGCCCACCGTCTGCGTCTTGTGAGCCCAACACATCCCGTGACCTCCCCCCTTTCACCCCCATCCTCGTCCTAACACCCTCCCCAGCTGCGGTGCCTCGCCCGGCAAATCACCGGCCCACCTCGCAGCCGCCCGCGCCCTCGCAACGTACTTCCACGAGAACGGCATCAATCTCGTCTACGGCGGCGGCACAACCGGACTAATGGGCGAGCTAGCCCGCACTCTCGTCTCTCTATCCGGCCCCTCCGCCGTAGAAGGGATCATCCCCGCGCCACTTATGGCGCAAGAGCAGCGCGCCGCGGAGACCGTGGCGATTACGCACGAGGGCCGCGAGGTGGCCGTCCCTGACTCAGCGATCTACGGCGCCACAACTATAGTTGCGGATATGCATAGTCGGAAGCGGGAGATGGCGCGGCGGGTGGTGGAGGGCGGGGAGGGGAGCGGGTTCGTGGCGCTGCCGGGGGGGTATGGGACGATGGAGGAGCTGATGGAGGTGATTACTTGGAATCAGGTGGGGATTCATGAGAGGCCTGTTGTGGTGTTTAATGTGGAGGGGTATTATGATGGGGTGTTGGCTTGGATTAGGGATGCGGTGGAGGCGGGGTTTGTGAGGGAGGGGCAGAAGGATATTTTGGTTGAGGCGAGGACGGCGGAGGAGTGTGGGAAATGGTTGAGGGAGTATGCGGTTAGTGATGGGAGGTTGAATTTGAAGTGGGGGGCGCAGTAGAGGGACTGTAAGTGATGATGTTGTGGAATGAGATCCCTTGGATTTGAGCTCGTTTTGGAGACGATTGCTGTATAGTATGCGTAGGCAACTCAATTCAGCAAGTAATATTAATCGCTACTATGCCGTCCCAACCTGAAGACGTTCAAGTACAAAATTGGTATTTTCTCAGCTTACCGGATTTCACTAGCAAGTGTATTCTATCGATATATGTCTTCCATCGACAACAGTTCCGAGATGCGACAATTGTGACCAAAGAAAGAGCAGTAGTTGGAACCGCCTCGTATCAGCAGCATCCGCGAGGCTTGAGTTATTGTCTTCGTTACATCTATTCTTGTCACCGTTCATTCTCATCACCGTAGGCATGTTACTGTTGCACAGACCTGTTGTCACTACACATTTTGCGTCTGTCAAAACGATATTGCCCTGCACTTCGCTATTATATTCATACCTACCTATTATAACAATATCATATGTCATGTCCCCCTTCTGATCTTTTCTAGCAAAGCACGAACGATATCCTCCAGAATATCTGTGGAGCATTCCAGGGACCCGGGGCTTCAGCTACTGCAAAGAGCTGCGCTCATAATCCTTTCCAGAAACTTCAAACTGGGGAGTAAATTCTTCTACAGTAGCGTCTTTCTCGTCATACCGCTTATAGTTATAGTTGAGGGGCACTGATGTTACCAAGCGGTCTGCTAATTTAGCGACTTTGCTCTGGTTTCCACATCAGACTCAGTCTTCTAGTCTTCTGTTATATAGCCATGATAGTTTAATTCGAGATCAGGTAAAGTAACCCTGTTAAAATAAACAAGCAGCTTCGTGGATTATTACAGAAGATTGATGTAGGATCACATTCAACAGTGATATAGCCAACACAGACGTTTTTCAGATCCATAAACACCACGACCACCTAAAGCGCCTGAATTTCAAACCCACCCCAATGTAAACCCACTATAACACCAAGATATACAATGCTCCCCACACCACACCCGGGATACCACACCTACGACAATCAAGCCTTCTTAAACTCCGCCGCAATAGCCTCCACCTCCCCCTTAAAGCTCCCCAAAAAGTCTTCCTTCGTCCTCTTCGGAGCCCACCCAAGCTGACGACTAAGCTCAGCACGAGACCGCGCGCTAATACATAGTCAGCACTATCCATAACGAAATCCAATCACGTCAGGAAAAGAAAAACTCACTTAGATCCAAACCCCAGCTCAGCGTATTGCTTATTCCCACCCGCCCACAAATCAGCGCCCTCCTGCAGAGAAATCGACTTCACCTCCTTCGTCTTGATAAGACCCTGCTTAAACAACTCATCTGCTAAACCCTGAGACAGCTGTTTCCACGAATAATCCCCCGTCTCCGAGAAATAGATACCCCGCTTCCCCGACGGAATCTTCTCCCCCGCAAGAGCCTTAGCGAGGAGAAGCTCATAAAGAGGCGCTAGATCTGCGATATGGACAGCGTCCCAGACCCCCGTCCCTTCGCCCATGACAACGGCGTGCCCTAGTTTGATGAACGTGCGGGTGAGTGCGGGGAGCTGGATAGAGTTGCGGTTGAATTTTCCGCTTCCTTCGCCGTAGATGGTGGGGGACATGATGAGGTGGGTTGGGACGTTGGCTGAGAGGCCGGTGTCGATGGCGACTAGGTCTGTGGTGCGTTGCTGGTATGGCTCGGTGGCTTCGCGGGATTTGAGGTAGCTGTAGAGGTCGTCGTTGTCTGTGAGGATGCGGGACTCGTGGTACTCTTTGCTCAGGGGTTTATCTGCGATATTGGAAGTTCCGGTCGTCTGTGTAAATTAGTATGTCAACTAGCTGGGCGTGTGTACACTGCGGGAGTGACGTACGTGGAAGTAATAGACTTCTTTCTCAGTTTCCTTTTTCCTCTGGCTGAGACCTAGGATGAGAGCCCTGGCTAAACCGGAGTGGAAGCCAGAGGCAGTGTTTATAACGACTGGGGGGCTTAATTAGCTTCGGGAACATTCTCATATCCTCGGTGACCTACTGTCATGCTCACTCGCCGCAGCTGTAATAGTGTCCGCGTCGTCGAAACCTCTGAAATAGATAGATGTGACACCATCTCCTGCAAAAGCTGCGCCCTTTTGTTCATCTCTTACGAGGACAGAAATGTCAAGGTTCCGGATCGACTCATGCTTTGACTCGAGCAGCGTGGTGAGGATAGAGCCGCCACTGTTTGAAAGGGTCAGAATTGAGTTCAATGCTCAAGTTGATCACTGGCCGGAAGCTTATGTCTTACATGTACCCTGTGGCTCCTGTCAAGAGAAGACGGAGCGGTGCCATTATTCCAGTTAGGATAACTATTTCTTTGTGGAAGATGCTTCGCAGATAGAAGTTTATTCGAGAGCAGAGGGATACCAGGAAACCAGTTGCTTTGACAGAATATCAAAAAAGTAAAACGCAAGGAGAGATAATACTTATAGTCTTACCGTCAGTGTGTAAATAATAAAAATATATGACGCAATAGTTTACTGTTTACAAATACCGCCAACGATTAGATACTCATAACTATAACGAATGAGAATCCGGAGGCATAATCATGATTTCTAAGCAACAATTTAGCTATTAGCAAAAACCAAGCGATGACGACAAGTCAAAGTACGGCCCGTGCGGGTACCAAGATCTGACGATCGGCGGGTGTGGAGACAATTATGCCTGTCAGTTCTCTTGGTCGCAGAAATTTCCTAATCGGGTCTAAGGCGACCAGAGTGCCGTTGCTGCGCCGGAGGAGCCTCGAGCTATGTAAGCATAGAATCTATATAATCTTAAACTTCATTACCAATCTATTGCTATATGACTCCATATACCTCCGTACTCTCTGTACTGAGATGAGATGGCGAATATCGGACACATCTGGGCGAAATATGTCCGAGCTCTATGTTCGCCAGTTTGAAGTAAGTGCCTAGGTGAGCAAGAGAGAGTAAGTAGTCATTCAGCAGTTCTTACCCAATGGTATATACGGAGTTGAGATCAAAATTGTGGTTTACTACTGATCTATACCCTCAGATCTGAAAAGAGGTTGCATGTTCCACTCCTCACCTGTCGTAAGGAAGAGTGAGTGTTGGGCAGAATCATCGAGCAACTATATAAAGTCAACAGTTCCCCCTCCCACGACAAGAGCAGTTCGTCTTCCTCTCACCAGCAAGTTTCCCTCTTCTGCTGCAACATCGCCAGCAAGCCCAACATCACACACCCCCTCACAAACCCCTTCATCGCAACACAAACAACGCCCACCGTTCCACACACCATGTCCCAACCAATCACCGAAATCGTCCAGCTCAAACTCCAACCCAACGCCTCCATCGAAGACCAAATGCCCGAATTCACCCGCATCCTCCAGCGCCAACCCGGCTTCCTGCATCTCGCCTGGGGCCGCTGGCTCGAGTCCCCCGACAACGTCCAGATTCTCCTGAGTGCGTCCCTCCCCCTCTCCGATCTGAGGCCCTGGCCCGGATGTCCCGTGTAACGTGCGTGCCGAACTTGTGTAACTAACGCACATGACCAGATTGGGATACTCTCGAGTCGCACCATCTGTTCGAGAAGTCGGGAGCCGATTATGCGGCTTTGGGGGTGGTTGTGAGGTCTGTGGTTGCGGAACCGCCGGTGGTGTATCACGTTAATTTCTCGTCTGATAATGGGTTGATCATTCCGAGCGTCTCGGCTGCTTAGGCTGTGGATTGTTGCACTGGTGCTCTACTACTGGTAGCACCTGGGGAAAGAAAAGGGGTTGAGGGGATGGCTGGAGGATTGATGGCGGAGGTGCTTGAGAGGGAAGGAAATAGGGGGATAGCGGGTTCTAGCCTGCCCTTGTCACACAGGGAATAAACACATCTGCAGCCTCAAATCAAATAAACAGATCAAGCTCATAATTTCCAGATTCACCCCTATCCAAATACCCCCTCCCCCTCCCCTACGCCCTCCTAACCCTAATAACCACCTCCTTCCTCCCCACCGCCGTCGTCGTCCCCCCAAACGACTGCGCCCCCAACACACAATGGTCCACAATCCACCTTACCGCCTCCCCCACATCACGACACGGCGCCGCCGCTTCCCCGCCCATAAGCCCATTGTACCCCGTGATCGCCACATCCCCTTTAGTCACGAAGACTACGCTTTGTTGCCCGACGACGCAGGGCGTGGAGTCGAGGGCGATGAGGAAGTCTATTCCGGCGAGGATGTTGGCGCGGTTTAGTTGGACGGCGTCGCAGGTGTCTAGGTCGGAAAGGGGGGTGCGGGGGTTGAGGGTGTTGTGGTGTGGAGGTGGGGGTGGTGGCGGTGGAGTTAAGATTGGATGGGACTCCTGGTGGGGGTTGGGGAGGACTTCCGGGAGGGCGGAGGCGGCGACGAGGGTGGTGAGAGCGAAAAGGGCGAAGGAGAGGGTGGATAGTTTGGCCATTCTAAGAATGGGGTTTGAATGAGAATGTGAAAGTTTTTGGTAAGCGAGTTGGAGTGTAAGGTTGAGGGCTGGAGTGTGATAGTTTTCGGAATGAGAATTGGCTGTATAAAGTTGGATATGAGAATAGGAGAACAGGTGGAAGTAGTATTCGGCTTTATGAAGGTGATGACGAGATAATGGGACCTGGTGAGGAAGAAGCTGCTTCTCATATTAGAGAAGACGGTCTTTATATAAGATGATTCTGGAGATGGGTTGCACAAAGATTGAAAATTTTATCATTGCTCAACCAACATCTATTATTGATTTCTTAGAACACTGTCTGGTGGCACGGTAGGACCTCGATAAACAAATATCACCGACGCTTGATACCAACAAGAATAGTAGAGATATTCTAACTTACTGGTATTTTTCGAGGGCCCATGGTTACTGCGGCAATTGAGCCATGTTGCTCACAAAGCATCCAACATCGAGGGGTGTTTGTGGATGAGAAACCAACAGAGAAGTGATACTCACACCACATACATGTAGTGGAAATATGACCCAGAGCAATGGAATGATAACCGACTGACCTCCCTAAGTTGCAGCTAACATTACTGTTTGACAGGCCTCAATCCTCATTCTCATTTTCGTTGCTCCTCTTGGCCCATTATTCCTGTCAATCACCACGTGAGTTTACCTATCAAACTCCCTTAAAAGCCAGAGACAAGAAGAATGCCGTTGTGGAGAATGAAGAAGATCTACTGCCGTATGTGTGCTTGAGATTAAGTGCCGGCACTGGTTCGCAAGGACATGCAATAATAGCGCCGTTGAGACCGCGAGGTTGCACAAGAGAGCTCGAGCATGATCGAGAAAGTAAGGAGCAGCATCACCGCTTTTTTCATTCCCCAACGCCCCTTCCTTACTTACAACCACCTCCTTGCCTAAGGTTTCCCGCCTCATCCGCAATCCTGATCCTCCGAGATGATTACTAATTCAACGCCCTTTTGAAAACAACCAAAAACAGACGTCCGTGCCGGTGGAACCTTATTTTACCTGGTCCATTCTGAATCCTTGGCAGGTCCCAGTTCGTCTCAGTGAAGCTAGCCCAAAGAGGCAACTTTTGCTTTCCCATACTGAGTGGATGAGCTTCAAACCTGTCGGTTTTATCGCCCTCTAGAGCCGGTCTTATCGCGCCTTTTTCGCTTTTCGGTGGGAATAACGCGAATAGTCAGCAAATTATACAATCATCAGCAGTTATGCGTCATAAGCTAGGCTGGTAGCATAATTATAGACCATAAGCCAAGCAGGTAGCTAAGAATATAAGAAAACTTCTCCACGCAGCTCCTGACCTGCTCATGGCTTTTTGATCATTTTGCATGTTGATACGAGCACGACGGGCACGACGCGCACAAACACCTTTAAACGCGTCAACATGGCTTCTTCAGACTACCCATGGTTGCAGCTTCCAACCTGGACTCAATGGGAAGAACAAGCATTCGACAGCATCTACAACTCCCAAGGCAGCAGCCTCTCTAAAACCCCTTACGACAACGGCCTCTTCACCGAGACCCTTAACGCCCCCCTCGACACAGCTCTTCCACCCCCCAATAATCCTCTCAATCCCCAAAACTCCTCGTACCGCCAGCGCCGCGCCGCCAACTCCCCCCGCTCCGAATCTTCCACCACCGGCTCAACCTCCCAAGACAACTCCCGCGGCCACATCTCAGTATACCCCACTTCCCTCCCCCCTATCCCACCATGCATACATACTAAACCCCCCCAGCAACGTCGCAAATCCCAAAACCGCGCCTCCCAACGCGCCTTCCGGCAACGCCGCACCGAACGTTTCCAAGCCCTGCAATCCCGCGTCTTGAACCTCGAAAAGCAACTCGACGCCGCGAAAGTCGTGAACAGGCTACTAGCGCAGATGAACGGTTTAAGATCCCTTGAGGAGTTGAGGGAGAGGATGGGGGATGGAGGAGGGAGGAGGGGTAGGGAGGGGGACGCGGCCAAGGGGGAAGAGGCGAGGGAGCCGCCTGCTTGTGAGGAGGGGGCGGGGTTTCAGACGTGTGATTTGCCGTTGTTGGGACAGGGGG
>JPKC01001429.1:0-14709 GCA_000750925.1 Pseudogymnoascus sp. VKM F-4518 (FW-2643) | reverse complement strand
CCCTTCACCTCTCCCCCCTCTCCCTCCTCGCCTGCACCTCACTCAACGCCTTACTCCCACTCACAAACGCCACCGCCCCCACCACCCCCGCAAGCGGCAACACCTCAAACAACCTCCAACTAACATAATACGCCGCAAACACCGCCTCCATCGCCACCAAGCTGCCAAAAAACAACCCATGGCTCACCGGCGCCGCCGCCAGCGCCGCACCAACATGTCCCGCATTCCCGCCCACCAGCGCCCACGCACCCAGCACCACGGGTAACGTACCCAGCACCGCGAGCGCGAAGAAGACACTTATCACTCTCGGCGGGCTGGACTGGTCGGGGGCGAAAATATGGTGGATCTCGGGCAACTTGCCGTATCTCAGCGGCTTGGAATCCTGCGCGATGCTTTCGTCGCTGCTAAGGGCGATGTTGAAAAGTGTAGTCGATGAGGCCGGAACAGAGCCGAAGGAACCGAGGACTAGAGAGGCGGAGAGGGAGGGCGAGGAGAGCAGGGCGGAGGGGAGGGAGGCGTAGGGGAGGTCGAGGGAGGCGGTGCCTGTGGTGCGGGTTTGGAGGGCGAAGGAGGTGGAGAGGCCGGTGGTGGGGTCGGTGAGGGTGAGGAAGGCTTGGTGGGGGCGCGAGGGCGTGGTGGTTGTGGTTGTTAGGGAGAGCTTGAGGGTTCCTGCTGGGCCGAGGGAGAGGGGTTGGGCGAGGGGTTTGGAGGGGGAGAGGCTGGGTGGGTGTGTTAGTTTGGTTGTTTGGGAAGTCTGGGGAGGGGAATTGGGGTGTTGGGGGGGGAGTAATTGGGGGATTGGAGTGTTGGAGAGGTAGACGTACGATTCCTTGGATGTACCCTTCCCTCCCTTCCCGACAACAGACACAGTCGCGTCCTTGAAGGACCAGGGCTTCTCGGCCGCGAGAGCCGTGCCGGCTAGCAGCAGCGACGGCAGGAGATGGAGGAATCGCATTTTGGGCTGGGTGGAGATGCAATTGGGTGTTGTTTGGAGCTGGGAGGTGTGCGGCGTCAGGCGTGATGGGAGGCCAAGTAGTGAACACATTTCGGATGGGGAAGCGAGCGGGTGCGGTTGCGTACCCCTGTAGGTATTGGCGCGCGCGGCTGGCGTACGCGGCTCTCTTACCTCTTTGGTCTCCACTTGTCAACAAAATATCTATAGATGTTTCTTATAGCGTCTTGTATAACTATAAATGGAGGCGGGGAAGTTTCCTAGCCTGCTCCTGCTTCCGCTCCGATTCCATCTTCAGATATAGCTCGTGAGATTCCCGCAGTCCCTCCTCGACCTTTTCTCGATTATATACTTCATCAGTCCCTACAAGCTCGTCCCAATCCCAACATGCCGTGCCTACTTCTAAAGCTGGCATAGAGTGCAGACAAGTATAAAAATCGGTAATTTTCATCTTATCGCCCATCGGTTCATTGACGTATGTGTATCCAACACGACATGTCTTGTTCTTAACCGTATCCTTGTCGAGCACTACAAAGGTGTATTCGGCAAAATAAGGATGCCGATGCTCATTCATCCAAGAACGACATTCGTCGTCTGTCCAGCCGATAAATGGAGACTCGAATGGTTGCATTGGCTTCCGCGAACCATGCTCCACTGAATTCAAGTCCATGGTATCGAGAAAACACAGGCTATCCATGGGTGGACCTTCTTTGTTGCCGGTCGGTGGACCGCCGACCAGGTCATTTAAACCCTTCTGGGACTCCTCGATTAACTCGTCGAGAATCTGATAGCCCAAGAATACTAATTAACATATTCTGGACCGGGAAAGGTGGCCAATATTTCTATACTCACCTCTAATGGAACAGGTGCAGTAATAAATACTGGAAACATTCTCGCATATTCTTCAACTCGATCAGGGCTTCCTGGATTCTCTCTTATGTCTTCCGGCTTTCTCCGTGGTATTAATTCCGATTGGGTCTGTGACTGCTTTCGCGCTTTGCTTCTCGTCGTAGGTGTCATTTTTAATAAAATTTATAGTAATAAAAATGGGATAAAAATGTTTATGGTAGTAAACAAAGAATTAATCATGCATCAAGTCTCCGGTGGCAATGTGAAGATTAAAAAGTATCCTTATTCTTAGATATGTAAGCGTCATAGAAAATAAGGTGTGTTGAAGTTGGAATATAATTATGAGATTCTTAATTCGTCGGTTACTATCTCTAATCGTCATAGTAACCACCGCCAGGAACAACCCTTAGGCTTTATTACAGCTTTAATGGTTTACAGCAACTGTAAATGAAATAACGGCCCTCAGTCACTCAGGGCAATAATTAATAAGCCAGTTACTCAGAATCTCAATTACAGGCGTCAATTCTAGAGGGGCACGAGTACCTTGGCACGTGATCTTGTGGCTCATAATGGGATATTTGGAGTACATAATAAACACAACCGTGCATCCCAAGTGCAACCATCTAGCATCACACTTTATTTAGCACTTCGGCCAAAATGACAACACCGTCTATCAGTCAGACGGCTATAAACGTCGACGATATTAACACCCCATGGGGCATGCGTTGACAGCAGCGCCATGGCGTCCACGCCGATCGCTAGGGCTGAACCGAGCTGAATAGCGCTGCGCCCATCCCAAGCCCTCCCAAGCCCTCGGCGCCACCACCCCGCTACCAGTAAGTGCCCGTCCCTTCCGCCGCCCAGAACCAGAGCTCTAATTATGTTTCCCCTTGCAGCTGCAGACAAGGATATACGATTTGCGCGCGCCGATCGCTTCCCCGCGCATCACCAGCGATTGGCACCTGCATTGCCCCGTCAGCCTCGCCTGTTGTGGTGTGGGGAAGTCAGCTGGAGATCGTCTGGTAAGCAGTCTATTGTGACAGGAGAAACACAGCTCAGAGCGAGAAACATATCTCGGTTGTCTGTGTCGCGTGCCACATAGTGCCGGCTGCTCAGTGCGCGACATGACAGCGACGATGGGCTGGGCGACGGCGGGGAAGTGAGACAAGGTGAGACCGTAAGACGGGCATGACGGACACATTCGCGAGGCAGAATGTGCAACTTGAGATGCTTCCCCTTACGTCGAGCGTTGGAGTCTAGTATGTGGATGGGTGGGCGAGAGGAATATAAATATGGCCTGCTGCCCCGAAGTAATGGAGGCATCAACAGCATCAAACTCCTCATACAACACACGCCTACAAGCAACTTTCAAGCCAACACAAACTCAGTTCCTCCTTTAAAACCAAAAACCCAACATGAAGCTCAACAACATCCTCCTCCTCGCCGCCGCGGTGACCGGCGCCCTCGCCGCCCCCACCGCCGACCAATCCGCACCCGAGCCCAACGCACTCGAGGAGCGCGCTACATGCTGGAACCGCAGCAGCTGCAGCTTTTCCTGGGCTGGCAAGTGCGAGGACTACTGCAACCCTTGGAAGTTCAACAACATGCAGAAGACCGACTGCGGGTGGGGACGTAAGCGCTGCTGCTGCAAGCAGCAGAAGAGATAGACGGGGATGGCTGCTGTGATAGTGGTGGAGGGGGATTAGGGAGAGGTTTGGAATTGGCGAGAGAGGAATGGTGGGGGGGAATCGGGTTGTGGGTGTCCATATACTTAGTTGATCAACACAAAATACACGGATCTTACAACCCTATGGTGCTCATTTGTTTTCGGGCCGTGTTCGAATTGCATACACAGAAGGCGAGACTAGAGAGTGAAAATAATGACTTGGAAGCGAAGTTGAAAGCATCGGAGGATAGAAATAGGGAGTTAGGTATGCGAGTTCGACGACTAGAGGAAGATGCCCACATCTACCTGCGGGGTGAGATGTAAGGCCGTGGCAAGAATGCTGCGTGAGAAGAAGCTACGTTGACAAGAAGCTGCGGTGACAAGAAGCTGCGGCGACAAGAAGCTGCGGGGACAAGAATGCTGCGGTGACAAGTGGTATAGCGCTATTTGCAGTGTGGACTTCTCATCCTGCAACCCGCGGACCACACCCTTTTGCGTCTCGTATGCGGCCATGGTGTCCGCCTGCTCATCGACCTTTGCTTGCAGTGTGTCGACCAGGATCATGTTGGCTTGCAACTCTTCATCGAGACCAGAAACCCGGTCCTGGAGATCTCTTTTTCCGTGACGGAGAGAGGCTATATCCGCCTCGTGCAGCTCGCATTGCCCATTTAGGGCCTCCAGGTCCTTCCCGAGCTCTGCGACATGAGATCTGTGTAGCGGATATAAAGGAGGCATGCTTTCCATAAGGCTTTTGATTTTCTCGCTCCAATCTCCCGTCCTCTCCATGACATGTAGTAGCCAAACCAAAAATACCCCTTTTGCATCATACCATGTTAGATGGTGGCCGTTTAAGCCCATTTGATTCTTCGACGAGTAGCCAACCGTTTAGCTGTAGATTAGCTCCCACGAGCTCTTCGGGAGTTGTCTGGTCATTGGCGATAGGCATGTTGCTATTATCTGATCACGAGTCACCATGATCACATCACGGCTGTCTTGGATCCGTATGTTTCTTATTTTGTAAAGTGCAAGCCCAGAAGGCGGAGTTGCGCCAGCATTCGTCGGGGTTCGCTGCCATCGGGGTTCGTTGCCATCGGACTTGCCAAACCACAGGAGAGCGAGCCAGCCACTCAGTAAAACGGCGCTTGCTCGATCTATCCATCAAATCCGATGGCATTCGCGAACTCGGCAGTTGTGCACAATCTCAAGATGCATATCGCTGTATAGTATGCACTGAATCTGCACGTCGGCGGTATCATGAGGGGTTACCCCGCTGTGCTGCATGTTGTGGCCGATCCTCTGACCTCCATCTCCGAGCTACAACAGTTACTGTAGCTTCATTAAAATTATACATTTGTGCAATGGAGATGTGCAGAGATCGCCGAAAAGCATCAACTTTACGTCTGAAATGCTTGAGAAGATCAGGAATTTAACCATGTACCGACATGCAGCTCCTTTGCTTTGCGGGGGAACGGGATTCCGGCTGGGTTTGCATAATTTGGATCTTGGGGCATATATGTTCAGCCACTTGCCCAAGCTATTATTATTGTCTTGGATCTTGTATTAGTTGTGTTTAGTTGGTTCGGCGTAAGAAGTTAAATTATAATCCACTGTCTGGGTTGCGCATCATGGCGCCTCAATTCGATGTCTTTGAGATGCATATTCCGCCGCTTTACGTTCTCATTCCTGGATGCCTCGCCGTTCTAGTAAGTTAATGCAAAATCATTTCGAGACATAGAATCCTGTTTAATTATCATCAGACCATCCTGTACATATCTTCCCATCTGATATACAACCTCTACTTCCACCCCCTCGCGTCCTACCCCGGTCCCAAATCCCACGCCGCAGCCCGTCTCCCCTACGTATACTACCACCTCACCGGCCAACTCCCCTACAAATGCCACCAACTCCACACAACCTACGGCGACGTCGTCCGCATCGCCCCCGACGAGCTCTCTTTCACCAACCCCAACGCCTGGAAAGACATCTACGGCCACCGCCAAGGCCACACCCCCATGCCCAAAGACATGGCCTTCTACAACCGCCCCCCCACCGGCGTCGACAGCCTCATCACCGCCAATCGAGAGGACCACTCGCGCTACCGCCGCCTCGTCTCCCACGCCTTCTCTGACAAAGCGCTGCGCGAGCAGGAGCCCCTGATTAAGGGGTACGTTGACTTGTTGATCCAGCGCCTGCATGAGCGCGCCACCACCGGTCCCCTCGAAATGGTAGCTTGGTACAACTGGACGACCTTCGACCTAATCGGCGACCTCGCATTCGGGGAGTCCTTCGGGTGTCTGGAAAACTGCACGTACCACCCGTGGATCAGCATGCTCTTCGCCAGCATCAAAGCCGGGGCCTTCCTCAGCTCCCTAAAGCGGTATGGGATAAAATCGATGATGGCTGTGCTGGTGCCGAAGGGGCTGCTGCATAAACGGAGGGAGCAGCTCCAGTTGACGGAGCAGAAAGTCATGAAGCGCCTGGAGCAGGGAACTGGGAGGCCGGATTTCATGAGCCATATCCTCCGCCATAATGACGAGAAGGGGATGAAGGTCCCGGAGATTATAGTGAATTCTGCCCTGTTGATTGTTGCCGGGTCGGAGACGACGGCGACGCTGTTGTCGGGCGCGACGTATCATCTGCTCAAGAATCCGAGGGTGATGGAGAAGCTACAGAGAGAGATTAGGGGGGCGTTTAAAGAAGAGAAAGATATTGATATTGCGGGGGTGAATGGCCTTGAGTATTTGCTGGCGGTCTTGGATGAGGCGATGCGGATGTATCCGCCTGTGCCAACCGGGCTACCACGTCGTGTTCCAGGTGATGGTGATGTTATTAATGACCGATGGGTTCCTGGCGGAGTATGTGTTGCACCTTATATTTGGCCCCTAGCTGGACTGATAGCTGATTGCTTGCGAATTAGACAGCGGTGTCGGTAAACCAGTGGTCTACCTACCGCTCCGAAGCCAACTTTCGAGAGCCTAACTCGTTCATTCCTGAACGGTTTCTCGACGACCCACGTTTTGCTTCAGATAATAAGCAGGCGCTGCAGCCGTTCAGTGTTGGGCCGAGAAATTGCGTGGGCCGGAAGTGAGTTTGACCTGACATCTCTGGGTTGTGATGCCAAATTTTGAAGTTGACTCGCTAACAATGGGCAGTCTCGCCTACGCTGAGATGCGTCTAATTCTCGCACAGGTCATCTGGAATTTCGATATGGAGCT
This sequence comes from Pseudogymnoascus sp. VKM F-4518 (FW-2643), assembly GCA_000750925.1. Lineage (NCBI taxonomy): Eukaryota > Fungi > Ascomycota > Leotiomycetes > Thelebolales > Thelebolaceae > Pseudogymnoascus > Pseudogymnoascus sp. VKM F-4518 (FW-2643). The sequence continues at coordinate 8,027 of JPKC01001429.1, read as the reverse complement.
TGCAGCCGAGAGTGAAAACTGGGCGGACCAGAAGATATTTTCGCTGTGGGAGAAAGAACCACTGCAAGTTAAATTGACGCCGGTTGTGAGGAAGTCAAAAGGACAGAGCGCGGAGTAATTGTGCCGCTCAAACGTCTGAAGTGGGACTATGCATAACAACATTGTTTATAGCAGGTAAGTAAGATAAACGCTCTTAACCACTTAGTATTATGATTGTCGCAGCTGGTTGCTCAACATAGAGCAAAATAAAACCAAAAATATATCAGCTTAATTCTAGCATCAATTCTCAGCTTCTAGACCCGCTCAAAAACAATCCACTCGCATACCTCCAAGCGCCTACGTCCTTGAACAAACTCGATTTCCGCTTCCTTGACCCCTCTCCAGGTAGTTCCACAAACTCATTCGCTTCCCGTCCCCTTCGCAGCCCCCAACTTCCTCAACCACACATTCCCCAACACCCTCCCCTCCTCTTCAACCCCCTTCTCCGCTTGATCAAACTTCTCCCCTCCCCCCACCGCAAGTCCCGTCAACACCTCCCCCAACTCCGCCGCCGGACTCACCATCCCAGTCCAGAACCATCTCAGCGGCGGCCCTACTACGACCTCCAACCCCTTCAACCACAACTTCTTGGCTGGCATAAACGATTGCGCCGGATGTCCGTTGCCGTCAACATACCCGGGGCGTGCGGAGTAGGGACGGAGAGAGGGGTTGCTGGCATGTAAGGCGAGGAGGGCAGCTTCAGCGCGTCCTTTGACGATGCCGTAGTTGGGGGTTGTGCGGGTGGGGGTTACAGCTGCGCCTTCGCCTGGGAGGGGTTAGTTGGTTATTCACGTCCATGGGGTGGTGGGGAGAGGTGTACGTACCAGAGACGTAAACAAAGGTAAACGGGTTATTTAGTCCCGCAAACGCCTTCGCGGCTGCGAGCGGGTAATCAACCGTGATCTTCTCATACTCCCTACCACGCCACCAGATTAGCTAATCGCGCCCACTTCACAGCACAGACCTGGGAATGAAAACGCACTCCTTTGAGACATCATTAATCGACACCCCCTGCGCCCAGATGCATGCCTGTGCGCCCTCGAGATCTGCCAGCAGCGCGGGAGGGTAGGAGGTGTAGTCCTCGTGGATGATGGTGGTGACTTTTGGGTTGTTGGCGGCGAGCGGGACGGGGCGGCGGGAGAGGATGGTGAGTTTTGTGACTTTGGGGGCGGAGAGGAGGTGGTGCAGGGTGGCGGTGCCGACGAGGCCGGTGGCGCCGGTGAGGATGAGGTGCATGGCTAGGCTGGGGATTGGCGTGCAGGGGTTGGAGATGGAGATCGGGTCGGAGTTGGGGTTTTTGAGGTTGTGAGGTTGTGGGGAGGGACGTGAGGATATCTATAGTTCTGTAAGCATTTGCGTAAGCACGACAATTACAGGCATAGGATAGTTACCAGGCAGATGTCTGACAACGACGACAGTGAGATTATGGATTATGGACTTAAGCTGCAGTATCTCCAGCCAATGGGGACATAATGTTTAAAAGTCACGTGTGTAAGAATGAGAATATGAGAAATGTCTTGGCATTGTTTGGATTGGTATGAGAATGTTATAAGAGAGTATTCTGCATGTAACAAGACACGTTGAGGATCTGTATTGTTTTTGTTAACAGCTGTGGGATGGAGTGTGTTTTAATGGACAGGCGTGTTAGAGCGGTACATTAAGAGTAGTGTGAGTTGGGGTGAGAGTAATGTACAGTACTGTGGTTCTGTGTTGAAGTATTAGTGTTGGGAATCCCATACTAGATTTGCTGTGATTCCCAGCACCTCTACTTCCCACACTGCCAACGCCCTATATATACCCCAATAGCTCATCTCCCCCCAACAATGGGAGGATCGTAGCCTGGCTTGTTGGCGTAACGGCGTACTGCACACGCCAGTTCGATAAAGTTACTGGCTTTCCTCGGGGTCTCCACTTCAAGTGCAGTGACTTCGCAGCGGAGTACCCGCTCAGTCAAGTGAGTTGCCTATATTTTTTCCCATCTTCAAAAAATTGTTCCGATCGTTGTACAAGAAGTTATTAAGTGGTTGTTCTTTGTTTCTAATTTTTTTTCTTCTTTGTTTCGGCTGGCGACAGGCAGACAAGGCAGCAAAGGTGTTTTTGGGTGGTGTTTTGTGAGAAGGAGCGACTTTGATATTCGCTTAGCCGCGGCAGGCGCGATGGGTGATGGTCTGGATAGACGCGCTTAATTTCCAACACGTGAATTCATCACAACTTCTGACACTGTTTACTGGAAAGGATTTCACAAAGAATAAAATAATACATCTTTGATACATGTCATTTTATTGTTATGATGTCAGACTTTGAGCATCTTCCTTCTCCCTGGCTGAACCTTCATCACGTGTTTGCCCGTCGGTGACCGACCTTTGCTCTGTTCCTCAAAGAATACGACAACACCATAACAACAATCAGGTTGCCCCTCTAAAAGCGTCAATGGCTTTCTTCGTCCCGTCTTCCCGAAACGCCGCAAATGCTTGAATCAGCCATCTTCTACAATTGAACCTGTCATGCGCCTCAAATCCGTCACGATCCAGCAACCCGGCACGGCACGATCAAATGCCCGTCTTACACTCTTGGCTTCCCCACACCGATCTTCATGTTTCATTTCAGGGACATAATTAGAACCGCGATTAGAATACGCCTCAACGCCAGCCACAACGCACGATGTGATGCAATGGAGCACCTAATGACGGCGACAATGACCCGAAAGTCTGCCAATGAAATCCTATACCCCGCTCACGTCTGAATCGTGCCGCTGTCAGTCGTTCGGCGACTTTTTCTTTTGCTATGTGCCGAACTGTACGCTAGATATGTCTCGGCAGGCGCCCATTAAGTTGCTGTGCGCCTTGCGCCGCCGTCCTATGGCATGTGCGCGTGGCTTCCATATCCACCTTCCAGACCTGTCTGGCAAGCGAGCGATCGGCGGGGGCGGCGCCGATCAGTTCGTGCAAGGGTAAGCGACGGGACTGAAGAGGGCGAATCGACGGGTGGCATGGGGGTTTGTGGAGTTGACGTTGCGGGAGGGTGGTATGGATCTGCGCCATGAGCTGGTGGGGGGCTGCGAGCTTATGGGCCTTCGGGGCATTATCCCCTGAATTCGGTGACTTCTTGGTCGTGGGGATCAGCGGGTATATAAGCTTGTTGTTCCCCCGCCCCATTAAGCTCTCCAACCCTTCTCTGTTGTATCCACAATCCGAAGCAGGCCTCCATCATGAAGTTATCTGCCCTCGCCATCGCCTCCATCCTCGGCTTTGCCGCTGCGACTCCAGCCCAGATCGAGAAGCGCGCTACCGTCCAGGGATTTGATATCTCGGGCTACCAGCCCACCGTCGACTTCGCAGCTGCCTACGCAAGCGGCGCGCGCTTTGTGATCATCAAGGTGAGACCCCCACCACCCGCAGAGCAGAACCACAATAACTAACTCAACCCCCCAGGCCACCGAGGGCACTAGCTACACCTCCCCCTCTTTCTCCTCCCAGTACACCGGCGCCACCAACGCCGGCTTCATCCGCGGCGGCTACCACTTCGCGCACCCTGACTCCTCCTCCGGCGCCGCGCAGGCAAACTACTTCCTCGCCCACGGCGGCGGCTGGTCCAAGGACGGCATCACCCTCCCCGGCATGCTCGACATCGAGTTTAACCCCTCCGGCGCGACGTGCTACGGCCTGTCCGCCTCGGCGATGGTGGCCTGGATCAAGGACTTCGTCGACACCTACCACACCAAGACGGGGGTGTATCCGATGATCTATTCCGCGACTTCTTGGTGGACCCAGTGCACGGGGAACAGCGCGGCGTTTGGAAGTACTTGCCCGCTTGTGCTGGCTAGGTATAGCACCTCGCCTGGCACTATGCCGGCGGGGTGGGCGTTCCAGACTATCTGGCAGAATAATGATGCTTATAAGTATGGTGGCGACTCGGATGTGTTTAATGGCAGCTTGGACCAGTTGAAGAAGATTGCTCTTGGTTAAAGGGGGAGTCTCTTCACGGAATGAATGTTTGGGGGGGGGTGGAGGTAGGATGTGGTGCTGGAGATGGTGGTCAACAAGGTTATAGTAGTAAAAATTATGAAAACTAAATTATGGCCGGATAGACGCACAAGCTTCCTGCATTCAATCTTTCTCTTTCCCTCTGGCCGTCCTCAACCACCCATAAACTTGCTTCTCACCCGCAGATAGTTTAGACTTGATATGGCAGGAGAGTTGAGATCTTCTCTACCAATCCGCCTATCGTGCCTTCGCACGTAGCGGCCCTTCAGACCCTGAAAGAATATAAATACAAAGAAACGCGCCCGGTTTTGCCGCTCTGTAGATATAACAAAGCTGAGCTAGTGGCTAGAAAATGGTGGACAAGAACACCATAATCAAATCTTTTTACCCCTCGTCAGTATCCCACCTACCACCCCCCCGCCCCCAAACGGATAAATGTTCCTGATCCACGCCTCCGCCTCCAACTCCATCTCAAACTCATTCCCCCACACCTTCTTATAAATCTCCTGCACCAGCTCAAACCTAGTCGGCCGCATCACCTTTGCGCACTCCCAGTACGTCGGCAAGAATCCCGCGCCCTCCCAGTCCAAAATCCCCGACAACTTCCCCCCATCCACAAGCAGATTAACGAAGGACAGATTCCCGTGCGTAAACACCGAGTCATGCGTGCGCGAGAACGCAGTTGGTAAACTTTTCTTTAGTGACTTCCGAAACTGTTCTCCCATCGGCTCGTCCCCGCCCACCATATACTTGTTCAGGTCCGCCTCGTCGTTGAATGGACCGACGCCCCAGGAGTCGATGCGATGGTCGAACACGGGCCCGCCGGTGACGTTGGCGAAGCGGTACGGCGTCGTGTTGGGGATCTTGTGCATCTGCGCGATGATGCCGGATAGGTCGGCGGCGAGCTGGTTGCGTTCGGGGTACGACATGCGGTGTAGGATCTTAAAGATTGGTCTACCGGGGAGGCGCGTGGAGATTACCCACTCATGGTCGGCGTGGTGGAAGCTGTCTAGAAGGCGGGGGGCGGGGATAGAGGGGGCTTCGCGCTCGACGATGCGGAGGGCGTCGAGCTCGTTGGAGTGAATTATGTTCAAGCACTTTGCGTCGAAGCCGAGGGGGAGGTGAAAGACGAACAAGGGGAAGTTGGGGTCGTTAATATCTTCACATTTTTTGAGAATATGGCGGTAGCAAGCGACGCGGATGAATTTGGGGACGAGGAGCCAGATGGTGCGGACTATGCGCTGCGTGTTCCAACTGAAGAACGCTGCGGAGGCGAGTTAGTATGTGGTATGGGATCGAGGGGAAACAGTGTACTTACATGCAGATTGTAGAGGCCCCCAACCTTCAGCTATGCGCTCGTCGACATAAAATCTATGAAGGGCGTTGGCGAACTTGCAATGCGTCTTGAGGAGAAAAGGGTTTGGCAGAGGGAGTTGCTTTGGATCCTCAGTCTGCAGATGAGCGATTGAGAGGCGAGGGTTGTCGAACGAAGACCTATCAGCGAGAAGGATGTCTTTATAAGGTTCTGGGTTTATTTCAAAAATGAGGTACTAGTCAATAAGTAAATGCTGGTGGCAATGTGCGGTAGTGGATTAGATATGCTCACCTTAGCCTCTAAGTCGTCGTTGCCTGCATCCTCATCGAGGTCATCCCAAGACGTCGAACCGCTGATATAGACCTAGAGATGTCCATTTTTAAAGGCGTTCCTATGCTTGGTGTGAGAAGCAAGGCGTTTGCAAGCCTTCCCGGATCGCTTCTGTCAGAGACCATGCTCTGTAACCGTGCCGCTCTCGACGGCGTCATGAACGCATCCAGTAGCGTCTTTGATGAGTGCTACATCGAATGAGTTAGTACTAAATGTCATGGCCCATAGGAGGAAACACAATACGTCAGCTTCCTTTATATCTACCAGCTCTGATAGTGCAGGCGGAATAATAAATGTTGGTTCCGGCTCATCGAGCTGTTCGCAGTCAGGTGGGGATACGCAGCACCTGGAAGAGTCGCGACGAGCAACCAGGTCTCTGAAGGAAGCATCAAATGGCGCTGGGCGAGAGACTACTAGAGGATTAGTACTGGTTTAGACTTGCGGAGTTGAATAGAGATACTTACTGACAGCTACCAACTCATGCCAGTCCTCCTTGAGGACCCGCAGAGTCTCTTCCACAGATCCGTCGCCGTCCCGTATCCTGTCAAGGACCACCCGCGCCGTCAGACCAGGTTCATATGCCTCTTTAACAAAGTCGAGGAGGATCAGATGTTCAGTAGGCGTCAAGTCGGCCGCCTCGATTGCGGCTGTAGCCTTGTCGACGATTGCGCTGTCCATGCCTGGCGGCATCACGGCTTTCGGTAGATCTATACACATGATACGAAATTCATAAAAGCTCTATCCCGTGGTGATATGTCTACTCAGGAGATTAATTATATATCGCCGTTAATGGGGAGGGGCAAAGAGAAGTCGGATCGTCATGACGAGTTGTCCAGGTGACTAGTCATGTACGTGCTGTGGCTAAAGGCCCCTGCAACCGCATATCCAACACAGCTCAAAACTCGGTATTTCCACGCATTCTGCTCAGTTATAAAATTAAATTAAATATCCAGTACTGAGAAATGCAGATGTTGTCCCCTGGTGTAGCTTACAAAGCGCATAATGCGACGAGGCCGTCGTTATCATAGTGCCAAACTATTTATTTATTTATTGGCGTTTATAATTTATAGTTAGTTTATGACCCAACATTCAACCACGCCATCGAGCCCGCATAAACATATAGAAACCAGTAAAAAAAATCAGCTGCTGCATTTAGCTGTGTTAACAGCGTTCTTGGATCTTGGGCCCAAGGCGCTCAGTAGAATTCTGCAAATAGTAGGCGTTGCTGCAACAAGTGAGAACAGGAGGGAGTTATTGGTTTATGCAGCTCTATAATAAATCATTTAAATCAAAACTACAGGGGAATCTTCTGCGTTTGAAGATAGATAATAGAAAAACGATTCTGAAACTGTCATTGTAGTGTCATAATCATATAATCATACCGGTCATAATTCTGCCATACCAGAACCTCAACCGCGATCACCTCCCTACCCCCTACCACCCCCTCTCCACCCGCTCAAAGAATAACATGCTTACTCCTCACCACCCTATCCCCCCTCCCCTCCGCCGCCGCCGCCGCCCCATCCTTCACCTCCGCCTCCACATCCTCCACCGTACTCCCCACCCTAACCGAAATCCACCCCTCCGCATCCAACTCCTCCAACACCCTCAACACCCACGTCCGACACGTCAGCTCGCCCCACCTCTCCGTCTCCTCCAGCGGCACCGCCTTCACCCTCTCCTTCAGCGCATCCTCCAGTTCAGCCTCCACCCACGACAAGGCCACCGCGCATACGATGTCTGCGCTGTAGCTTGCGTCCGGCGTGCGGCGCGCGTCTAGGAACCAGAAGCCCGTCGGGCGGGTGATGTGGAGCGTGTAGCCGCCGCTAGCGAGGGAGACGTGGATGTAGAGCGACCAGTGCCATTTTAGGGAGACATGCTGGCGGGAGAGGAGGAGGTAGAGGGTTTGTGGCTCGAGGTGGAGGAGGGGGTTGTGGGGGGGTGAGGTTGCTGCGGTGGGTGAGGGGGGTGAGGTTGCCATGGGGGGTTTTTGTTTATATAAATTGGTTTGTATGGTTTCTGTGGATGAAGAGACGGGACAAACCTGCGTGAATATGTTATTTATCTGTAGACGTTGATGAGGGGTTTGTTGGTGTCACATTGCCAGTTGTTATAATTATGATCACGTGATTTGCGAAATTCATATCACGTGACTTTGCCCAACTGGCGTTTCAACCATCGTAGAATCATGTAACCAATAATATATCAATTATATATTAATCTATCCCCGATACCCTCTATATGAGATATAATATAGATAATATAGAGTGCAGCATCGCAAAGTTGGAAGATGGCGCTGGAAACTGACCATATTCCCCTGTTCATGCTCGCTAAACCCCCAGACCCCTGTCCCACGACCC
>JPKC01001419.1:0-21599 GCA_000750925.1 Pseudogymnoascus sp. VKM F-4518 (FW-2643) | reverse complement strand
ACACTTATGGATCTACGGTGGTTGCACGATGATGGCTTCCGGTGTCTTGCTATTTGCCCAGAGGTTCTGGTTGTCTAAGGGTAAGGTATTTATCAAGATATAAGTGGAGTCCTTGTTCTCGCTCCCATAAAGGCAGCTTATATAATAGGTGTTAAGGGGAAACGCCTTGAGCTTGTCGTGATAGCCAAGCAAGTCGAGCAAAGCACTGGCATAACTCAGTCCAACGCGCCAACGCCTGTATTTTTCTAGGGACTTCTATTCTATTCCTGACCCACGAGCGCACCACGAATAAAAGTCACCTAATGTCGGCCGCCATCAGTGCGCGGCGAATCGTGATTCGGCATGATTCGCCCCGAATCAGATTCGAATCATGATCTGATTCGGGCTGTTTTTTGATGATTCGAATCATGATTCGAATACTTGCCAAGATGTCCAAGGCGTCTGAGCGTCTATCCTTCTAGACTGGCGGTGAGGATGCAAGCGAAGAATAGTCCGTGGAGTGATGCTCGTGCAGTTAGCATAGTTGATTGTGCAGTCGGCGTAGCCGGCGCAGCTGGCATCACTTGAACTGGCTGGGCGGTTGGCCCGTAGGCTGGAACAGATATCATATTTCATAGTTAAAAATTTCATTACCCTATTTAAGCCTCAATGATTCGAATCATGACTCGAATCAGATTCGAGTCACGATTCGCCGAATACCTAAAATTATGAATGATTCGGCGGATCGCCGAATAGTATTCGGGAGGTGATTCGCCGCACACTGGCCGCCATTGCCTAACATTGTCAGCTTGGGGCGAAAGCAGTCCACTACCACTAAACTGGGTGATTGCAATGAGTGTAAATGGATGGACAATTAATGAGAGAGTTCTAGATTGGATTCAGCATTTCGAGAAATATACAAACGCTCGTACAAAGGGCACATATCGCCTCTTAATCCTCGATGGCCATGGGAGCCACCACTCGACTGACTTTGAGTTTTACTGTAAAGATAATATGATCATTACACTTTGTATGCCTCCCCATTCATCGCACATCGTCCGACCATTAGATGTTGGCTGTTTTGGCCCATTAAAGATAGCCTACGGTCGGCAAATTGAAAAGATGATGCGGATGCATATAACCCATATTACAGGAACCGTCTTGGTATTAAGAGCATTGAGGCAACTGAGTGTCTCAAATCATGGCTTAGTAAAGGCAGTGTAGTAGCTTTTGCAGATGACGCTATAGACATAAGGCAACTAGATACAGATACAGATGAGGGGGTTCTATAAGCTATAGCATGATTTAGGGTTGGTGTTACATACGTTCATTTTTCATCGAGTTATTAGCTTTAAATCATTCAGACTAGTCATGTGTTTAATACGACCCGTATACGGCCAATATACAGACTCCGTGTCGTATTAACCAGTGTTAGTGCATATTAAGTTGAACCCGTATCGTATACTCACTAGTTACCAAAGTTAACCTGGTTACTAGCCATATAATACTATTTAATACACTGCCTCTCTAGAGGCACCGAATTGCCCGCCTGGTATAGGCTGACTGCAATTGTCATCAAAGAAGTTAAGTTGCTAGGCAAAGCAGCTTGACGCGGCTAATGCAAGTAGATATAGCTTCATGACGGTCTTTTTGTTAGGGTTGCAGTATATTGTTTACTGAAGAAGAGCGCAAGGGGATAACTGAGATGAGAGTGTATGTCAATAGTGGATTCCAGAGTAACGGGGTGGGGCAGCCTAGCAAACACGGGTAGCCTAAAGCAGAGATGTTTAGGTGGCACGTGCTTTCTTGGCATCCCGGCGAGCCGAAAGACCTAGGCAAGGCTAGTCCCAATGGGGGTACATCGGGCAAAACTTCCCTGCTTTGAAATCACTGAAGATCTTCAGCGTCAGCTCAGCCTCAACGGACGTTACATCATGTCGCATATGCACCCGCTTGCTGATTAATGTTCTCTTGAGGTTCTGGCAGTTGACACAAGCATTCCCCTGCAAAGACTCATTAAATCAATGTTGGCTTGTTCCTTCAAGTAAAATATAAAATATCCTGCGTTCAAATTTCACTTGAATTGTTTCACTCGTCATCTCGTATGTCTGCTTCAAGTTTTGCAGCTGCGACTTCTATGAAATCCGACCAGATTCCAGCTCCTCCCCTCTCCTACCCGAAAAGTTCAATTCGAAATGGTTCGCCTCGTGAGGTTGATCCCCGAGTTGATCTCGAGATGTATCATATGCGCATTGCAGAACCATCACCAAATAGCGCTATGAGCAATGGTCCGGCCAAAAGATCCTCCAGATCCTCGAATGAAATAGACCCTTCAAGTACTCCTCCAAGTCATGCTTCAGAGCAAATACAGACCCTCTGGAACCCATACATGAATCGCTTCCGAGTATTGGCATCTTGTATGACAGCATTTGCAAATGGCTTGAACGATTCAGCCCCTGGAGCCCTTATTGCGAGCGTCGAGAGGTATACAGTCCCGCTCTGATGTCGAAATCAAATGACTAACTCCAAATCTCCTTCAAGAGATTACAACATCGACTATGACACCGTATCCATAATCTTTATCTGCAATGCTCTGGGTTTCATCGCAGCAGCATTCTTCATTAACAGCCTCTCAACCAAGATCGGACGCGCAAAGACTATCGTAATCGGCCAAATTCTGCTGATGCTCGGCTATACATGTATTGTTATTACACCCCCTTTCCCCGCCGTCGCTGCGTCGTTAGTACTCCCCTTCTCATCTTTCGCAGCTCACTCATGCGAATTTTAGGTTCTTCGTCCTTGGCCTGGGAATGGCAACCAACCTCGCAATCAGCCAGGTCTTCTGCTCCAACCTCGCAAACAACACTACTCTGGTGGGCTTTTACCAAGGCGCTTACGGAATCGGTGGCATCACTGGCCCATTAATCGCAACCGCACTGGTATCTCATGGATTCAAATGGTCACGCTTCTACATCATCGAGCTATGCCTCGCGTTCTTCAACCTGATGTTCTCGGCATGGGCATTCTGGAACTACGAGAGAGAATCCGAGACCTCAGACACTGTCCTACCGGCGCCCGCGCAAGACACTGAACACACTTCAAGCAGAAAAGGAAGGAATGAAAGTGCGAACAGAAAATGGCAATCCTTCAAATCCCTCATCTCAAACAAACCCACCGTCCTCGGCGCACTCTTCATCTTCTGCTATCAAGGCGCCGAAGTAGCAATCTCAGGATGGATAATCTCTTTCCTTGTCCAATTCCGCCACGGAGACCCCAGCAAAGTTGGCTTCGTCACATCCGGATTCTGGGCAGGCATTACGTTAGGACGCTTCACGCTCTCTTTCCTCGCTCACCGCATGGGCGAGCGCCCTTCCGTCTTCCTCTTCACAGCCGGCGCCCTCATCTTGGAGCTCCTGGTATGGTTCGTCCCCTCTATCCCAGGCGATTCCGTTGCCATAGCATTCTCGGGGTTATTGCTGGGACCGATTTATCCCTGCGCAGTCCATATCTTCCAGCGTCTGATACCGAGGAATATGCAAATATCCTCCTTGTCGTTGATAGCCTCGGTAGGAAGCTCGGGCGGTGCAGTGGCGCCGTTCGTGACGGGTGTGTTGGCGCAGAGGGTAGGCACTTTCGTGCTGCATCCGATTTGTATTGGATTGTTTGTTGCGATGGCGGGGATGTGGTGGGCTTTGCCTGAGCCGGATAAGAGGGATGAGTAGACTTTACCTTGTAATCTTATCCTCGGAGTCTGAAAGGTGTTGAAAGATATCACGGATCTTAAACCTCGTTTGTGCTGGTTGAATTGCAGAATGTGCGTGAGTATAAGCAAAAAATGTGTAATTTTAGAGTGTCCCGCTCTACCGCCCAAAAATCTATTTGACCACAACCACACCACGAAATGAAGAAAGATAGTCGATATTCGTGGTCTATGACCTAGCTATAGTCATCATGCTAGGTTTTAGAATTTTTTGAGAACTTTGAAAACTATCAAATTTTTGGTGTTCCGACAGGGATCGATGCTGGGCCGCCGCCTCCTGAGGCGCACGCCATAAAAAGAAGCTCGCCGCCATGCTCGGGACAAACCCGACACACAACCAACACACCCCACAATTATGACTAAGCTCCCCAACCAACCGACGTCAGACCACTACCGGGCCCCTCTCCGTCGGGTTCCACCCGACGAGCGGATACAGACACTAATTTAGCGTCAAGCCAACATCAGATTGCCGCCGACGGATGGCCGCCGGTCCCGAATGAAGGAACGTCAGGGCCCTGGCGGAGCCCTGACGTCGCTGACCAGGCTATCGAGGTGAAAAATCGAACATTGTAGAAATCCACGGTCGGGAAGGCGACGTTCGCTGTGATAGGCAAAGTGAGGTGGTGATCATGCGATCGCCAGCTGGAAGCTCGGAAACTAGAGCTGCCGTACATTGACCCCCCACCTTTGACCGTGGATGGTGGTGGTGGGACGGCAGGGTGGACAGTAGATGGGAAAAGTGGCTCATTGGACGCCACTCGCAACGAAGCCGATGGGGAGTGGACGATGCATGGCAACGGGTTGTGATGCGCCATTAGCGATGGATTTTGACAGATGGAGAGGGTGTGTGGTGACGGAGACATTGTCGCGTATGATAATTTACTTAGTAGCTTGCAAAATGTATATATACTCTGGTAGCCCTAGCTCCCATATTGCATCAACCCATCTACAACCACTACTACTATCTCTACCCATTGATTAGCACTATTTACCTTAAGCTTAGCTATGTGGTTAAAACGAAATTGTTAGTATTTAGTGTATAACAGGATTAAATTGCTAGGTAACTCCCTTCTATTAAATCTAATATGTCTATTAAACTATACTAATAAACCACCTAAACTCTATACTACTACTAACGCCTTTCTATAACTATTATTGCATAGCTACTATACTACCTATATAAATTGTCCTAATTAAAATTATGTCTATTAAATATCATCTTCAGTTTATAGTAATACACTGCTAAGTATAAGAGAAATCACTATATTAAACAGCTAGTACTAAGAGTAAATTGCATTTATACTAATGGCTAGTCTAAGTAGTGTCACGGGCATGCACTGATGCCACGTGATTACAGTCCTCACGGACCCTAACGGGTCCTCTAGACTACCCGTAAAGGGGTAACAGCCTCAAACCTCGCCCGTTTCAGGGCTGTAGTCATAAGCCAGACATCTAGGCTTCGCCCACCTCTCTTCTTCTTTCTTCCGTAGCTTTAGATCTTCAATAGAACCACCTCTTGATTTCCTAGTCCACCGCTACACTTGTGCATCGCTACAGGTAAGGTCGACCATTAGGAGGCAAGCAGACGGGGTTTGTCACAGACTGCTTCTAAGTTGTATGGTACTAAGCCAGTACCTCAAAAGCTAGCTAGGATATTTTCAGTTGTCATTGCATAGTTGTGGGCAACCTTAAATGCAATAAAGAACTTAGTCTTAGTGATATGGGTAATGGAGGCCTTAATGAAAACCTTAAGTTCTTAACCATACATTTGCTTTAGTACACTAAAACACTTAATGTTAAGAGGCTAGGTAAGATATGAGGAGTGCGCAAGGAGACGAAGTGTAATAATGTTGTTCTCCTTGCAGTACATATTAAACTAGGCAGATAGGTGGCTCTTATGGCCATCTAGGATAATCATCCACCAGCCACCCTGTCTTCATACATGTGTGTGCTAATTAAAGTGCTTTATCCATTCCAGACCTATATTATTATCTGTCTAGCCATTTGGCGAAGTGCTGATGACTTAGGTGTTTAGGAGGTCACATTCCATATACCAAGATACAAGGTGACACTTGCCTTGTACAACTAAGAATAGTTGCAGTACAAAGCCATTTGCGCTTATGCACTTAATCACTGTTGCCTATTCCCAATTGCTAGCCTAAAGCTGCTTTGCTTAACCTTTTCGATCTAAGCTTATGACAGTATTCCCACAGATAACACCCATCATAAAGCCTGTCTTATCAAAGTTGTAAAAGTCACAATCTTAGATGCTGTACTTAGCGCGCATATTGGCCACAAGCTGAAACCAGTCACCAATCAACTTAGGATCTTCGCAGAGGGCTCGCTGGAAGTCATATGCATAAGAGAAACGCGTCTTTAGCTTTAGGTGGCCTTGTATGAAGCAGTAGGGCCACTGCTTGCCAACTAGGGGTACGCGACGCATTGCATGAAGGAGATTCGCTATATCTTGAACACCATCAATCTGGGGTGGGAATCCTTGTGAATCCTGGTTAAGGATATACTGTACAACTGCCTCCTCTTCAGTTTCACTTAATAGACATTGTTTGTCACGTCTACCAGCTCATGGTTAAGCTCCATGTATGCAATGGGCAAGTGTCGCAAGTGGGACCTCAAATAGCTGCGCTGCTCGTCGTATGGGTAGATTTTGGGGAGATTGAGTAGCCTGAATGGCTAAGAAGACTTGAGCTTCATTAACTTTGTAAGGTATACTTTTGTTGTGGTGTGGTGGAGTAATTGAGTTAGAAGGTCGCGATGTAATTAGAAAGTGTCTCATTTGGTGGTATGTCTCGTTTGGTGGTCAACCACGTTATGAGTTAAGTGGATGTTAACAGCCTTTTTGTAAATTTAAGTTCTATTAACTATAGAATTACATGTTAAACGAGATCCCTTAATATTTCCTACTACATGGATCAATATGTAGCTACCTGCTTAAAGCTTCATGTTCAAATTTGGCGATGTGTTCCTTTAGTCATTCATGTTATGATAGAAAACATGTGAGTTAGTTCAATATTAATTCCAATGCTGGAGGATTTATTATTAAACATTAGGTTTGAGTGTATGTGATTTGTCTATCTTCACCCTGTCTAGTTCACCAAACGCCCCGTCACTGGTAAATGTACCTGCTGATAGGACCGGCGGTAGTGTCCATGATCTGCTTAATGGTCACACTGGAGCTGAGTTGTCCATAGGCCAATACAAAGGCGGTGGTGATGTTGTTGTACGGGACATCGCCGAAGTAGTTGTACGGATAAGCCCACATAGTATCTGGTCCGCCGACTTCAGATTTGCGAGTTGTCCAGTTGGCACGTTGCCACTGGTTCCAGATGTTGTCAATCATGCCGTGGTGAAGCCAGAAGAGAGGGTCTCCAGGGGACGAGTACATGTCAGACATCTCTCCAACCATACCACCAACACCGAAGTGACCGCCACCGTGGGTGAGGACACCGGCGAGGTCAAGCTTCAGATTCTGCATGCGTCGGTCGAGTTCGAAGAAGGTTGGTGCGGCCTTGGTGAAGGCGACGACGCTGGTGTTGAGGGCGCCGTGGGCAAATTCAGGAGTGAAGTCACGGCGGAGGCAACGGGGGTTGTTCGCAAAGTTATAGTCGGGGCCTAGGGTAATATTGATGCCGGCCCAAGGTCCAGTTGTAATACAGCCTTCAGAGTGTTAAATTTATACGACGGAAGTCGAGGGCACCTTACCACCGCCGGTTCTGCCCGGAATATCCAAAGCAGCTGTGATTGGTAAGTTGCTTATGTCTGCAATGTATGCTCCGTTGCCTAGAGAAATTAGTTGCCAACTTCAATAATCATCGAGACGAGAAGACGCACCCCCAAAGCCATAGACAGGATCGAAAATTGGCGATTTGCTGAAGGATGTTGTGGTGGCAACATCCTTTGACCAGTCTGTGAAGCAGTCAGTAATGCCAACTCGACTATGGAATGATGGTTGGTCATACCCCAGTACCTATACACAATTAGTCTCTCCCTTAATATTGTTTTGAGGTGAGGGTTGACTTACGGCAGAGCACCTTCATAGTAGCAAGTGTCCCTCAGATCATCCTCGAAGATGGAGAGGAACTGTCTGTGCCAAGGCAAGAATTGTCCCTAACCGAATCTTAGCAACTATCAGATCGAGGAATAGAGAATCCGTACCACGAAGTGAATCTGCGTGGTCATAGCAATATGCAAGGCAACATAGTCATCGTACCGGGTGAGGGCACCGGGGTAGAGTGACTGGGTTCTTGCCGGCTTGCTTTGAAGACACTTGAACGCCTTAATGTAATCCAATTGCTGAACCTTCGTGAGGGTTCTCCTGAAAGGAACGATGAGCCATGTATACCAAGTGAAGGCGGGAGAAATCACTCACCATTCTTTGCGCACGAGAGTCGAGGACCGTGCAGAAGGGGTTGCAGCAACACCCTGTGCGAGCACCAAAAGTGCTGCTGAGATGACGGAAGGAAGATGCATGATGTTTGACTGCTCTATAGATGTCGAAGCTGACGTCAATGAATGCAGCCCTGTAGAGTAAGTATCCGCGTGGCTGCCACGAGGAACACGAGGAATGATGAAAGTGCGGCTGCGCTCTTCATATAAAAACCACGAGGGAAGTGGAGCTGTTCATATCCCGCAATATTGACATCTTCAATGGGGCTCAATACCTGGTACCTGGGTACCGTAACAAATTGTTTGTAAGCTTTTTGAAATAATCAATAATAGTTACGCATTATCAAAAGCAAATTAAGCACGCTTTCTGTCTGACTGGATTGGACCACTTTCCGTTGGAAGCGGGATATGAACCGACGATGAATTCAGGCCTTAAATTGGCGGCACAAAAGTAACGTTGACAAGGGACTCCTGGCTCTTCGATACACAACAAGATAGGATGAGATTCAAAGGCCATGCATGATTGGGCTCAAGCGGCCGCCAATACCCCGGGAGCCATGAGTACGCATGCGCCTTTTCAGTTTTCCGGCTTATGTACATATGTGGAAAGTCGCGCCCCGAAGACGTGGCTCTTCCATTGGACACAGGTGGCCTTGTCGCTTCGCTGTGGCGTTGGATACGTTTACTCGAACTCGCATGTCGGCAGCTCAAAAGTCTAAATTCAAATTCTGTTGGCCTCAACCCCTGTATTCAGCCAAGGCGCTGGTTCCCGTTTAGGCGATGCTACGCCGTAACCCCTGAATCCCATATTGCTTCAGAAGAAGGGCATCTTCAATCAATCAATCAATTCAAGACGATTCATGCATCGATGCCCCAATCAGTGACCCACCTCGGTCAACATATTCCTCGGCGTCCTGGAGGAGCTTCGCAACCAATCCAAGAAAAATTCCTTTGCAAGTTGCGGAAGGTTGAAGGCGCCACTCCTCCTGTTCTTTCTCAGTTCTTGAAAAAAACATTTTCAGCTGCAATGTTCAGCCGATAATGTATAATAGAAATAGAGGGGCGTAAGTATCGTCCCGTACCTTCCTCGTATGCTTTCTTTTGCAATTTGATGTTTTCAAAAGGGTAGTCTCCAATTGGTGGCTATTGCCGATGCGACCCGAGACCTTAGTTCAGGGGCTTTTCAACCCACGCGAACCGTGCGCGGGGTATGTTGCTTCCAAGTTTCACAGACAAGACACGAGAGAGGAGAGGTGGGACAGTACCGGTAGAGTAGAGTAGTAAACAATATTCAAAATAGAGAGGACATTCTACCACCAGCTAAGACTATGAGGATATTATGATTTTTGAGGTCCTAGCCGTCTTCGGAGACTGGCCGTACTAGTGATTTATTGACTTCGCCGTCTTCGGAGACTAGCCATACTAGTGATTATTGACCTTGACCTCAAGATTCAATACACTCTGTAATAAGTGCCGGCATGCTGGAACAAATCGAAAGGTACGGGGTAGCAGCAAGGATATTTTCCCAATAGGGGAGGAGCGCCACCTCGAGACATGTCTCGTGACGCGAGGGGCGGGAGCACGGTGCAGCGACTCTGGGGAAGTTTGTCGCAACTCTTAAGGAAGCCATGCACCCTAGAGCGCTGGAATCTTTAGAATACTAGACATGTGAAGAGGTCAGTAGTTATCGCTGCCTTCACTATCTTCCAGCTTGGCATTGCCATACACCTATCTTTAGCTGTTGGCTCTTGAATCTTGCAATGGCGACAACAAGTACCTACCCAGAGGGAACGCAGTTCTGGCAAACTGCCGACTACAAAGGCAATCTCCTCAGAGACATGAATGCGTCTTTGATAGCCATCTCGACCATTATCCTCGGGACTCGACTGTATGTGAGATTGGTTATGACCAAGACTCCTGGGCTGGATGATATTTTCGCGACCTTAGCTTGGGTGGGATCTTTCTCTTTATATCAACGTTTGTGATGTTCAATGACTGATCATACGAAGGCCGTCATCTGTTCACAATCTGCTATGGATATCGTAGGTAAGTCTTCTGCTGAGCTTCCACGTCTGATAATCTGCCCGAGAATTAGCTAAGTCTGATCTGCAATGTAGAGGTGAAGAACGGTAGCGGAGCTCATTTGGAACTTATTCCATTGCCCTTAATACTCAAGTTCTTCGAGGTACGTGCCAGTATTGATTTATGCTTTGACTTTGCTGACACGAATGACTGCAGCTGTTGGCTACGCAAAATCTCGTGTATTTTTGGTCTGTTGGGTTGATGCGCTTGGCGGTTGTGGCATTCCTCCCTCGTCTAGGCAAAGACAGTAAGTTACTGAGTACAAACAAGGTAGATATCATTGTTTCACGCTGCGTGAGACAATGAGATCTTCGACCTATCATCTCAGACTTCTAGGCTGCTAATGCGCTCATAGAGCTTTACCTTTACCTTATTTACGCCAGCGCCGCTATCATTGTCGTCCAAACAAACGTCGCATTTTGGTACAAACTCTGCGAATGTCGACCTGTTCGGTTCTCTCCCCCTTCGTCTCCCTTTGCCATGCTAAGATCAATCAGATCAAGGATCTATGGAAGCCACCTTTTACAGAGGGCCTCAACTGTGTCTCTGTTAAGGCCAACGATAACATGATGGTATCGCACGCCATCATTGGCATAATCATGGATGTGGTACTGATGGTTCTTCCAATCTGGATGCTCTGGAAGAATATGATCTTTACAAAGAAAGTGATCCCAGTTATTCTGATCTTCAGCGTCGGCGTATTTGTGATCCTCACTGGAATAATACGTTTGTGGTATATCAAGACACTAGTCTTTGCCATCGATCCGTATGTCTGGCCTCTCTGCCCCGTTCCACGAAACATGAGTCTATGGTGAACTAACCAAGAGTCAACAGAACCTATAAGATGGCCACCATCGGTGTGTGGACCGATTTGGAAGGTCATGTCGGCATCTGGGTTGGTTGCTTTCCTGCAATGCAGCCCATCCTTCGCATCGTCTCGCACAAGCTCGGCCTTCGCAGTAAGCTACTCAGCTACGGCACCACGCCAGCGAAGAACACAAATGGCGTTAGTGCCTTGAACAAAGGATTTCAACGATCTACACATGGATACATGCGCAGCGGAAATGGCGTGGACAGAGCAGGCACAGACACCGATGCAGATAGCCAGAGGGCGATTATTGCGTCCGACTACAACTTTGAGCTAGGCAAAATCCGCAAGCAAACTGACTTTGAAGTAAAGGTTGAGGATAGATTGGCTCTTCAGGTTTGAAGACTTAATGCCCGTCTATTTACTATGAAAAGCTATTTATTTCCGTGCGATCCAAGTGCACCTGAGAATCCCCGAAGATGGTGGTACATCCAACCAACTATCGAAGAAGCGGAGGGTCTATTAGATAGAAAGTTATTTGGTCTGCGCTGTAGATACATTGGATGGATGTCGTAGCACGAGTGACGGTTTTTGGCAACGCTAAAATGGCTTTTCGTTTTTAGGTGTTTGAGTTTTACCCCTACGCTGGGGATTACTCAGCTAATTGGCTGGTGATACCGCTGGCGAACGTAATTATCACTTCGACACAGCAAAGTGATGCGGGCGGAATAAGGGCTGTAGCGTACAGTATATAGGCTAGTATATACTATAATATAGTCAATTGAACTATCTAATTACCTACGGGTCCTACGTACTATTTGTAGGCCGGCCTGAAGCCAGCCGGAGTCCTGAGCTCCGAAGCTTCGTCAGTTTTGTGGAGCCGGCCTGGCACTCCAAATCCTGACGGAGGCGGCCAGGCCTTCCGAACCCTGGTTCAGCCTCCGAAGCCTGGTTGAAGCCAGACTGGAGCTTCTTCGAAGCCCGGTTCGGCTTCACTACGGAGCGGGGTCTACGTGGGTCTGTGGGCCCCTATTCTGAGCTATGGGGGCCGGCATTTACAACAGGGGCTGGAAGCCTCGCCTGTCAGTTGGATGTTGTACAGTACGTGGCCAAAAGTATCCGGTTGGCCCGTGCAATTGACAGGGCTATTTCCACCTAATTTCACGCCCACTATTAAGCCATTCATTGCACGAGCCAACCGAATACTTTTGGCCACGTACTGTACTACTCGGGACATGTTAAAGCGGATAGTGGGTTCCGGATAAATATTCCACCGAAGCACAGTAATCGTTCTGGACGGTTAGAGGCTGAGATAAGTTCCCCAGGTTTGGTGCCTGCTCTTGACGTCGAGATTGCGCCAACAAAGCTGTGGGATGTCATGAGGGGTAGATTGTATTAAAATGTTCAAGTGCAGCTTTAAAGGACATAAAAGCAAGGTAACGTAAAAATTACAGTGAGTAATCCAAGTTGTACTGTAACGATAGACATATTGCAAAATCAAAACCAGTCGCAGCAAAATTTCAAACCGTCTACCTCCTAGTTCTACCACTCTGTATCTTCTTCCCTTCTTACCTATCTCATGAACCCCTCCAGCGAGGTTAATGACCATAGACAAGAGCCTCTTTATTTATACAGAGCAAGCCACATCATACACAACAAAGTTCTGTCCTTTTACTGGCGCTGGTACAGTTGAAGCAGGAACATCAAACAAGCGGCATGGCCGCAAACCGTTAGGAGCAGTCGTGGAGCCGAACTTGAAGCTTTGGCAGGAAGGCGCCACTTTGCAGGCAGCCAGGCATGCGGGAAGAGTGTCGATATTCACCGGTGTAGAGATCGGGGCCACATTATTGTTGGATGGGCCGGTGGGTGCGACGCCGCATTGATTGCGGACAACGAGTTTGCGACTTCCAGCACTCGCTCCTAGGGTGGCAGTACCAGAATTAGGGTTACCATTTCCCGACCCAGTGGCACCGTTGCTTCCTGTTCTTGAGTTCGAATTGGGTTTCTCGCCCATTGGGTTACTCGCGGTGGGTACAACATTTGGCACACTCGTACAAGCCTTACTGAAAACAATGAGGTCTGGGCTGCTTTGTGTGGGGACTTGGGCTGCAAGTACAGAGTACAGCATGCATTGGATGTTGTTATTGACCATTCCGAAGAGGAATGATTGGCAGGACTGATTAGACTCGCAACTTGCTTGGCAGGTGTTGGCGGTTTTGATTCCGCCTACCTGCACCGATGGATAGGACGTGGTGCAATTATCCTAGGCATGATCAACAGCGGTCTAGGTTTTCAGCTAGCCCAGACTAATGTGATAGTATCCACTAGCACCTATATTAGAAACTACGTCCTTAGATTCTTTGTGTCTATCTGGCTTAGTCTCGTCTTGTACGACGAGTTTAAGATGCACCAGTCGAGGTTCGTCACAAGTGGAATCAGGAGAAGATGCAGTAAACGAGATATAACTGGAGAGCATCACGTGTAAAAGCTCTACCAGAGATCGTGCTTAAGAGGGAGGTTGCCAGAAGCGGTTCTTAAGTAGGGACTGAGAGTGCTTGGGTGGACTTCTTGTCTGAAAGAACACTCGTCCTTCCGTGGGATAGTCATTGGCTTGGCTTGGCAGGAATTGTGGGTCGGGTATTACAACGTACTTTGTAAGATATGACGTCTGGCACTAGAGTGAGTATTTGCACGTGATACATACCGGGTATTTAGGCGGCTTTTGAGCCACAAAAGACACAGTTCCGAGACTTGTCTCCCTAACCGCAGTGACCGAGGGTGAGCTAGGAGTTCAATTGTTCGTGTAGTCGATGACGTCAGATGCTTAGTCATCCAATCTGAGGTCTGGACCAGAATCGTGAAGTCAACAACACATGCCAATCAACCTCCACTCCGTTCTGTTGTAAACCGGCCCCGTAGTTCCAGGCTGCCGTAGTCACGGGACCCAAGACCACCACGTAGGTGGCGCTGGGCGGAAGCTCATAAAAACGCCTAAGCCGAGCGCCATGGTTACCACCAGCTTCGCCGGAGCTGGGCGTTGCTTGTGTGTAGCCGGGCTATTCCGGCTGCCATTACTCGGAGCGTGCCAAAGTGATAAATTCTGTTTGGCTATGGGAAGCACAGCTAAATTTGCTGGTAATCCCCGACGCACGGGTAATCACGCAATACCTTCAACCGCCATCTGGAAATACCAATCTACCCATTTCTATTATCTTGGATATAGGATACTCACTTCTAAAGCTCATAAGAGCGCATTCCTATATCCACCAAAAGGCGAGGTACTTGCGCACCGTTACCGCCTGTTTGATCCCGTCGAGCCGCATCTCTAAAGCTACCAGCCACCCAGCCTCAACCTCGACCGGCACCTTACACTAGCTGCCTCTACACCAACTATCTCTATATACGTTAATACATATGTGTCCAAAGACCTCCATGCTATGAGAGTATTGATCTTGCACCTGCTTGACTCTCGACGCTACGTCCCTGCCTAGCGGAAGGAACCTCTCGCCTTCCTGTCCAGCTCCAACACCCTCCCGCATCACGACCTCATACATCGCCTTAACAGCCTTCTCCTTATCGCCCTCAGGGTGAAAGTGCCCGCTGGCCATAAAGTCGATGGTCTTTTCAGCAACAGAGCCTTTGTAGTCCTCTAGCATAGGAGGATTCTTGCTGGTGGTGACGGCTTTAACCATGTTAGTGTTGAAGGCCCCGAGCGAGACAATCAAGAAATGGAGGTTGAACTCGGATATTTTCTTTGCTAGAACCTTTGACATGCCTAGTTATTATCACCTTCAGAAATCTGTCATAGTTGGGAACACATACTCACTATCAAGCGCGGCCTTGGCTGGGGCATAAGCACCCATACTCTCTCTCCCTTCCAGTCCCGCTCCACTACTCATATTCACCACAATGCCAAATCTTCGCTTGCGCATATGGGCCACCGCCTCTCTAATAAGCTTAGAGGGCCCGAAATACATTGACTCCATCTAGCGGCGCACTTCCTCTTCCGTGAGTTTTTCAACACAGGCGTGAATAGAAGACCCCGCATTGTTGACTAGGACATCGATTTGCTGGCCTGACGCTTCGAGGTCCTTATGACATGCGCGCAGTTTGGGTCTTCCACGTCTAGTTTGAACCACTTACCGCCTTTATTCTCAACCTTAGCGACAAGATCAGCGGTGCGGGAAGGGTTCCGTGAAGTTGCAATGACCTTGTGTCAGTGTGACTGTACTACGTTGGTAAGGGTGAGACCGAATCCCGAGGAACAGCCTGTGATGAGCCATGTAAGCTGTCTCTTGGGCATAGTAAATGTCGTAGACATTGCTGTTTCAAGTTATATGGGTTTGTTCAGCCCTGCTTTTCCATATCGTCCTTTGCCTCGAGTAAATGAATATGCGCAAATACGTAAGAAAGCTAAGATCTGACTTAACTAAACATGACTTAAAGGGCCAAACGAGTTTTATGTAGGCGTTCAGCACCTACAACGATATTTCTGGCACGATTCTGGCATAAACACAGTCCTTAGCTACTTAAAACCATGACTATTTAAGGTCCAGCCACTACTACTTGTTGAGAATCGCCAGTTAGCAGGTGTGTTTTGTAGCACCTAGCCTAAATTAGTGTTCTTTGCCTTAAAGATAACCATTAGTGACAATGCCCCTCCTGCTGCATTAACGCACTTAATTGCAGTTATCCACTCTTGCTTTCTAGGTGTGGCCTTCCAACTAGATTTCTGGCTTAAATCAACTATACTACGCGTTGCCTACGTTGTTCTAACTACAAATCCTAACTCATCCATGTTATAAACGTTATTAAGTTCATAGTTCTGTTCATTAAATCAAGTGCGGAAAACGCTAAACCACTGTGATATCTTCTCATATGTAGCCTTTTGATGTCTTAATGACACTAATTGTTGAGAATATGTTCCTTTTAATGTAGGATGGTTTCCCATATCGTTCGGTTTCCAATACACCACATTATTATGTTTACTATAACAATACTAAGTTAAGAAGAAAAGAGAGTAGCTGCGAGAGTTGTGCTTTAAATAAATATACCCCCAGGTCAACCTCGGGAGTACTAGTCTAGCGAACTACAGGTCCGTTGCGAAGCCGCCACTAGTTTCGATTCAGTACCAATGCTCCGGATATCTTCAGATATACACAGGTTCAAGTGTTGCACGCCAGGCCTTCTACCTCAGCATTGACGCAGAGATACTTCAAGCCAGTATAGCTAGCAGGGGCCTGGATATCGATGTTGCTGAACGTCAGATTGTCGCAAGGTGCCTCTTTCGAGCACAGTAGGGCGACATCGAAGGTGATATTGCAGCCAGGGAAGGAGGCGGGCGTGGCTAGTGATGTGCCGCTTATGTTGTTAAAGTGCATATCGGAGAAACTAAAGGTCGAGATATCGCAGTACTGCGTAACATTTGTACTCAGATAGCTGAGGCTAACAACACAATATCATTATTCGGGGTCTACTGTCTAGGGATAAGTATAGAGGCAGAGACAGAAAAGGGGAGAGGAGGGGAATGAAGAGAGACAGAGGGGCTCACTAGGTATCAATGTAGATAGGGTATTTGACATCAACCATGACGACGCCGTCTACAGACACGTTCCGCACATAGCCCAATCCGCCGCCGCTGCCGCCGTTAGGGGGATATCTGTAGTTGGCGCCAATCCTACGGGGATGAAAATGAGAATGAGAGGGAGCAGGAGCATGAGCAGGAGCATCAATGTAAAGGCTCCCGACTAAGAGAGACATACCAGCTTTTAAAGTAGAAGCCAGATTTGATGGGGTTCTAAAACGACGGTTGGACCTAAGAGGAATGGAAGATTCGGACGGTCAGCAGGGGGCCAGACAGGAAGATGTTCTCTTAGGTCAACTTTTAACGCCATTAAGATTGTAAGCAGGAAGAGGCAGAGGCACACCTTGATGTTTTTAACAGTAACATTCTCAATAATGTTGTATCGGTCAGGATATTGGCCTAGGGAGCTAGAGGCAATGCTGGGGCTGCTATAGACAGTAATGTTCTCGATGTGGATATTAGTCGAGTTGCCCTTAAGGGCCACTGCGTTGTTACTACCCTAGTAGACCTAGTTAGTAATGGAGATGTAGTCGGAGCAGTAGATGTCGATGCCGTTAGTGTTCTAGACGTAATGTTCGCTGCTGCTGCTATTAGCAGCGGGGTCTGAGTTAGTTGCATTAACATAGAAGTTGTCTAATTCAATGTAGCTAGAGGTTTCAACTAGCACCGCCTAGAACTATTGCTGCTAAATCGACAGGTTACAGAAGGTGGCGCGCGTTGAGTTGACAATGTAAAGGGGCATCGGTCGTCTAAAGACATTGCTAACGTTCTTTGCCTAGGTGTACCATGTCTAGCCGTTGCTGTCGATGCTACCTATTCTAGGCCCACCATCTACAATATAATCGCTACCTGTAACCCTCTAAGCTGTGGACTAGTTCTAGAAGTCGAAGCGGTACGAGTTCTCAATCCAGTACGCCAGGTCGTCGGAGAAGTGCAGCGTGCCGCTGACTTCGAGCGTCGAGTTCTCGAGATGTGTAGTCATGCGCTAGTTGATGCTGTACACATACAGGGCCGGGAGCACAATGCGGCCGCTGGGGATGGTGCCACACTTGTCAACCGCGGCAAGGATGTTGGGCACGTCGTCCTGGCTGTGCCCGAGGGGGATCACTATGCAGGTTTTGTGGTCATTATGATCATGATGCTCATGACCCTGACCATGATAAGTATGACCGTTATCCGTTGTCGCCACCTACTGCGGCCGTCAACCTCCCCAGGCCCAGCGGGCCGAACAGGAAGAGGCGCATGGTGGCGAAAGGGGAAGCTTACTGCAGCAAGAGAAAGGGGAGAGGAATGGATGTTGGGGGGTAGTAGAGAAGGGGGACTGGTACTCTAGAAGTTGAGCGGGACACATTGTAGTAGTTATACTTACATATATATACATATACCCGGCCATAATTACGTCGGGGAGGAGAAGAGGGGACGGCGCGGGTTAGCTGAGGTCGGTGATTGAAGAGCAGCACCGAGCAAAGGCAGCTAGACCCCGACGGCACTCAGTTCGAGGTTTGAAAAGCCACTCTCAACGGCAATCGATGCATCCGGCTTTTGAGCGTGGTTGCCGAGATGTGGGGGGGAAAATATGGTTGTGCGTTAAAAGGGGGTTTGCAGTGCGGGAGAGATTAACAGTCAAAAGAGTCCAAGCCGCAAAGAGAGACGCAGGTCGGCTGTTGATGTTGCTGATGGTACGGGTCGGAATTAAGATTCTATCCCAGAAGCCGGGGTTCGGAAAGATGTACGACTAGCGCAAACTAAATAATGGGCGTAGGCGGGTGTCACGGGCATGTCACGTGGGCTCACGGGGTCGAATCGGAGGGACGTTAGGCCGTATCCGCCACCTGGAGGACCTTTATAGTAAGAGCTGACCTCGGCAGGAAGGGCAGCGTTCAGCTTCTGTAGCATATACGAAATGTCTACGCCCACATTCTGCCACAACGTGACTGTTACAACCGTGTTCGCCCGTAGGACTGTAACGAATATCCACTGTATAGCTCTAGATGCTCAATCTGCATGCACCCTTCTGGAGGGTAACTCCTTTGCAGTCCCGGGAGTGTATTTAATGCAAGAGTATCAACGTATTCTAGGTGAGTCTTTAAGGCTTGACCTGACAAGTGGTGCGGCTTTGCTCTCAAGTGTCGCTCAATGCTTCTGCGCTGAGGGTCCAGGCAGGTTCTTACAACGCTTACACACAACGTGATGCAATGAGTTATATATTGTTGGATCCTCACTCCGTGCCCAGTGCCTAGAGCCGTGGCGCCGTGGCTGCTGCCACCGAGCGCCATACGCCGGCTTGGTCGGCGAGTCTTGGCACTCCTACTCCGGGTTAGTTCAGGGGTAGGGGCCTACAGTATATATAGAATAGTTAGAATAGCTACCTTAATCTACTATGCTTGATTCACTCGATTTGAGGGCCCTTACTGGTGTGGTTCTATTCCTACTTTCTATTCTCTACCGCTACGTGGAATAATTCGGGGTAGGTACTTACCCCGCATTATTTCTACCATACAAATTGGCTGGCAGCAGCCGTTTGCCAGAAGTACCGCCCTACGACACTTTGTCGGCAGACCTGGGATTCAACATATATAAGTTCAGTCGACATATTCATGGCAAGAAGACGTAGTTCAACTCGTATTACAGCTCTAAATAAGCCCCCATTCCAAAACCGTATTTCATTGTACGTTTTTCACTGTTACGACGATCTGCAGGGGTGGGCACGGCCTCTGGCACGTGAACTGGGTTTTCTCAGTAAAATGTTGTAGGCTTTGCGTGCGACCAGGGATTGTAAGCGAAAATAGCTGTGCATCCCACACACTTGATGGCAGGCAGAATAGAGGCACGGATTATCACTGTACGTAGCTCATAACGTAGTAATAGAATCGATTAACTAACTAAAACTATATACGGGGCCTACGTACTATATGTAGGCAGCTCCAGGACCCAGCTGAAGCCCCAGCTGAAGCCCCAACTTAAAAGGCAGCTCAGCTCCGGCTGAAGCTGAATGTCGGTCTCACAGCGGAGACCGGCACCACATTTCCCCGCTACACGGGCTGCCTGCAACATAAAACAGGTCCCGCAGAAGAGATAGCATTCTAGGTAGTTCTATGACTTGGATGAGGACCTTCTGTAACTGTCGGTTCGTCGCTAAACAGGTCGACGTGAGTTGTAGCAAACTTCCTCGCATTGATTTTTTGGTTAAACAGCTCGTCTAATTCCGCAAAGGTACGACCCTTTGACTCGGGCAACCGGAAGAAGCACCAGAGAAGGCATAGAGTACAGGAGCCTGCCCAGAAGAAGCCTGTCTTCGCTTTCCAGTTCCAGGCCGTTGGGTTGAGCATGTATGGAGTGATGACGCCATTCACGATGCTGAAGACATTGTACAGATTCCTTGCTAGCACGATCGTCTTGGCGCGGAGCCGTAGCGACGAGATCTCTGAGACAATTGAATAGCATACAGGGCCCACTGTCATGTTGTAGATCAAGGCAAAGACAAGTAACATGGACCCAGACGCCCACTTTGCGCCTTTATTGGAGTCTGGCGCAATGCCAGTGAAGCCAATGACGTACAGCAGGATCGCAAGTATAGTGAGACCCACAACGTATAACCTGCGGCGACCGAAGTAGCTCAGTAGAAACCAAGATGAGACGGTCCCAATGAAGCCGATAGCGTACTGGCCCATGGAAAAATTGAAGGAATTGGTCTGGTCGAGTCCAGCTTGGATGAAAAAGTAGGTCGAGTTGTTCATAAACGCCGACCCGCAGAGATTTTGGATCGCCCAGGTAACGCACGAAATTTCGGTTCGGCGAAGGTCAGTACCTTTGAAGCAATCCAAGTATGAGGTTCCGCTCGACATTTCCTTCTCGAGTTCGTTGGTGTGGATCATCATTGCCACCGTGTTATCGGCACTTTCGATGTCGTCGGCGTCGTGGAGTGTCAGGCGCTGAATAACCTTTTTAGCTTCCGCCTCTCGTCCTTTCCTAACTAACCACCAAGGTGATTCAGGTGCCAAAAGAATCCCAACTATAATTGGCACTGGCCACATCCATTGGAGTGCGTATGGAATGCGGTAAGCCCATTCGCCCTGACGCGCGAGAAAGGCACGTAGAACGCCAGAAGCCAGCAATTGACCCATGACCCAGCAAAGGTTGACGTATGTTGTCAGGTAAGCTCGAAGAGCGACAGGGCAAATCTCAGCCGCGTATGTGGTCGGGACAGTCTGAAACACGCCCCATGGAATGCCCATGAGGATACTGCCGACTAGAAGTGTTTGAACGTTGGGTGCGAAGAATGGGATAAAGATGAAGGCAGTAATCATAGACAATGCTATAAGCATTACCTTCCTGTAGCCGATCCGTTCCGCAAGATAACCAGCGGCGAAGAGACCGAGCATCTCTCCAACAGCGGCTCCGTTATAGAGACCAGCCTGCCACTGCGCCGAAAGCTGATAGCTGCCATCAGGCTGGAGCTCACCATACTTCATCGTCCAGGGAGGAAAGGCGAAGAATGAGGTGACGAGGAGGAGATCATACCCTTCCATGATAACGGCTGTGGAGAGGAGCATGGACCAGCCAATGGCTTTGGGGTAGCGCCTAAATGCTTCGCTCAGGGACATTCTCAGCTCGTTTTCCGTCGCCGTCTTGGCCTGTGACTTGAAGTCTGCCTTAGAGCATGTATTGTCCATGCCTAAGGACTGATCCTCGACCATCTCAACATCGTCCTTGGTGATAGTCATGGTCGTGATGAAAAGGGAAGGAGCTGCTCTAAGACGATTGGTCGGTGAAACGACAAGTCGAAGTCGCGATGATAAAGAGGATAGAGTGTAAAGTTAGAATGAACAGAGAAAGACGAGGAATCGACGGAGGGGGATTCATGCTCTATTTATTTTCAACTTACCCCGGATTTTTCCCCCGGAGTGGGGCCCCGTAGAGGGCGCTACTGCCCACTTTCACCCTCACTGCGCTCTGTAAGGTCGGGGGTGCGGGGGTGCGGG
>JPKC01001417.1:0-29827 GCA_000750925.1 Pseudogymnoascus sp. VKM F-4518 (FW-2643) | reverse complement strand
GACGAACAGCAGATCGCACGGTATTCCCATAAAACGGGTTATACCCAATCGACATCACCATAGGAAACACCCTCCACCCCTCCTCCCTCTTGCTCTCCGGCACCACCTCCGCAGCGTCTTTATCGGCACCGCTGTCGTTGGACGGGTGCGAAGGGTGCGAGGAGGGGAGTTGGAGGGACGCCCACCCGAAGTAGACACCGGAGTCGGCGGTGGAGATCCAGGGCGCGGAGGTGACGGGGAGGTTGGCGGTGGGGATGCCGAGCTTGTGGGGTGTTAGCTTGGGGTTTGGGGAGGGACTGGGGAGGAGGAGGAGGAGGGGGGAAGGACTTCTTTAGACCCCCTCCCGAAGCCCTTCTCAACCGCGCCGCGCATGCGGAGGGGGAAGGGAGCTTCGGGGCCGGAGGCGGGGCCGATGATGGAGGCGCGGGGGGTGTTGGGTGGCATTTTCGCAGGTATCTGGGGGTTTATTTTGGAGAGTTGGGTTTGCGACTGGTATAAGAGGGGAGCTGCGAGAGCCTGGGAGGGGAGGGGAGGTGAGGTGAGATTGTTAATCAGTGAGGTGTTATCGTGGGGTGTTGGTGGAGGGGTCTAGCGCGAGGCTGGGGTGGGACGGGGTGGAGTTTGGTCCGGAGGCCGGCGAGGCTGTCAGCGTTAAGCGTTTACAATTTATCAAGTGTGGGAAAGGCAACGACGATCAGCAACGACGTGTAGGTATCTAATCGGTTTTCACTTCTGAAGGACTGGGCGTGTATAAATACTGGACGGGGCCGTTGTTTTCTTACAATGACGAGGCTACGGCAATTACAGCGTACCAGACAGCAAGCTCAGACAGCCCACACAACCACGCAACGATCCTGCATACCGCCACAACCGGATGCTGTTGCCTGAATAGCATTCAAGCGATAGCACATAACGGTGACAGCAGGATACATCGGTGACAGCATCTAATGGCGACAGCATCTACCGGTGACAGCACCCAACGGTGGTAATCTACGACACTTGTGGCCTACTAATCTCACAGCCTCAAAATGAGTGTAAGTGGGACTGATGAAGCCCGTGGAAAAGCAACTCCACAGATTTCGTGATCTGAAGGCCGTAGTGTGGTGCATTTAGATTATCCTGCGGTTGTGATTTGGAAAGGAAGGTTTCGAATTTGGCTGTGTGTGTTATTTTTGTCGTTTTTTTTATACTGTCGCTTGGAAGCTTTGGAAGGGGCTGGGTAGCTTCGGTCGCTGCAGGGACTAGTGCGAGACTCGTACGTACCATGCGTATTCAGCGTGGAAGCAACTTCAAAGCCAAGGAATTATATACAGATAATATTATATTAATGCAGCTTCACCTCACAATAATTTTCTATTTATATACTCTTTTACACTACAAACACACCCAAATCTCTTCACCTATCATTTCAATGGGGTACCTTTATATCACGTGAAAACACACTAACTAAGTTAGCGCCCGCACCAACCGCCCACACCAACCCCACATCCCAGCCTCGCGTGTCAGCCTCCTCCGTTTCCCAGCGAACCGAGTTCGCCCTGCCACATCATTATGGCAACCAACGGCGTACAAAAGGTTGCTTGGGGGACCACAGATGGGTAAAACTGCACATCCCATCTATCCGCACCTTTTCAGACCCTGATAAAGCTGTCCAGAATCTATCGCAATTTACCTCTGTTTTACGCATTGAATTACGAGGCTTTGATATTGTTATTACTATACCTACTACTGCTTCTTACTACTGCTTAACGAACCAAGTGAGAGTATCAGTTACACTCAGTGTACTGTGAATACCAGTACGTCTCCAAGCTCACCACCTCATCCCAACGAACGATTCACTAACATACCTTCCTCCAGCTATCAATCTACTCTCTCAACCACATCTCCCTCTCACCCACACACACACACTCAACCGCAACCATGCAACAAAACGTCACCATCGCCGTGATCATCATCATCCTCTTCATCATCATCACCGCCCTCGCCTACGGCATCCACCGCCTCATCCACGCAGCCGGCAGCAATGGCTCAAGCTCAAGCGGCAGTGACTCGCTCGTCGACGACGACTGATCCACTCGCCCCAGCTACAAGAACGATGAACGATGAATGAACGACAAGACGGTGCCCTCTCTCTTAGCCTCGCAAAACCAAGCAGAGGCTTCTAAAACGGGCACCGATAGGTTGAACTGCCAATGAGCAGATGGGAAATGGGACAACTACAACGGATGGATATGGGATGGCATTGAATGAAGCGTTTGTTTTTATTATATAGCGAGCATATCGGCTGGCGTTCTGGGACATATGAGCGGATTTTGTGGGCCGGTGACCCGGTGGGTGCCTGGCTATGGCGGGTTTTTGTTATGATTAGATAGATATGAGGTATATACCATGATCTTTATGGGATCTGAGGGCTGGGATGAGTGGGAGGTAGATATCGGGGGGGGAATGAAAATACGAATATCTCTACACTCCATTATTGCTGTCTTTGCCATTTGATGAGTGTGAATGTCGGAACTAATACGGGGCAGGATTGCGTAAGATAACATGCATGCCATTGAGAATTCATTATACAGTACTTGGGTATCTATCCTTACAAACTCCTCGCCACGCTCAGTAATATATCCCATCCCTCTGCCAGCTCCAGCACGCCCTTCAAAAAATGCGCCCCCAAACACCCCAATAAAACCCGCCTCACTGCTTCGCCTTCGCAACCTTCTTCCCCTTCCCCTCAAACAAGCTCTTCACCTTCCTCAGCCTCGCCCACCGCTCCTTATCCTTCTCATCCCTCAACTTCTCATACTCCCCCTCATCCGCACCCCCCTCCGTCTCCACAGGCGTCCCCTCACGACCAGCCGCAGCACCCTTCTCCCCCTTCCCCGCCTCATCCTGCTTCCTCACCTTATCTTCCCTCCCAATCGCCTCCCCTAAAATCGCCCAGATCGGCTTTCCCCCCGCTGCACCACCCCCGTTCTGACTCCCAGCATTCACCCATGGGCAATACTCCTTATGGCACTCAAGCGGATTAAGCGACGCCATAGCAGCCGCGCGCTCTACCCCCGGGCTCCCATCTGCACCCTTAGTCGTCTTAGGACGGTACAGCCACAGCCCCACGGTGCGGAAACAGACGCGGCAATCCACCGATCCGAGTTTCGGAACATGTGTCGGGCGCGCGGTGAACCCGAAGAGGGCCAGTAAGAGAGCGACGCGGTTCAGCGGCGCCTCCGGTGATATGCTTGCCGGGAATGGATGCGGGAGTTGTGCGATGATAGCGTCGAAGTCATAGGTTGGTGGGAGGAGGAAGACGGATTCAGCCGGAAGGAGAGTGGCCATGGGGAGGAGGGAGTCGTAGCGCGCTTTTAGGGCTTGGAAGGTGGTGGTGATGGGGTAGATGGGCTGCTTGAAGATGGAGTCGTCGCAGCCGCGTTTGCGCCAGGGGCAGAGGACGTCGTGGGAGGTGATTATGAGGTCGGCGTATTTGTCTACTAATGCCTGTTCTGCATGTTGTTAGCTTCTGTCATCTTCCAGCAAGTATGGGGGGGTTGCATACCGATGTCACTCTCCATCCCGGCGAACTTGATGAGCTTCCCATTCTCATCCTCTTGCTTGTTCAGCTTGACCATGATCTCGACGTTGCAAGTGACGCAGCGCACACGCTCAAGGCGCTGGCACGCCCAGCCGCGCTTCGCCCATGCAACCTCATTGACCTTCGGCGGCTTCGGCATCCAATCCGTCAAGTTGCGGAAGGTAGCAAGACGCTCGAGGAAGTCCTCGCGGTCGCCGGGGAGGAACGATGGTTTCGTGACAGGCTCATCGGTTCCGCGAGCCTTTGCTGAATTGGCAGCCGCGAACTTAAGGTCGGTCTTGGACATCCTCGCGACGGCAGCGGTGCGGGATGAGGTTGAGAGGTTGGGCGAGGAGGATGAGGAGCGGGGGAAGGCGTCGTAGGATGTTCGGGCCTGTTTGGTGCGGGTGAGATCGTCGGAGGAGGAGCTGCCGATGCTGTTTAGCAGTGCATTGAACTTGCGCTTTGTGTTGTTCATGTCTGTTGATGAATTGTCCGAGCTGGCGGATGAGTTTGAATCGTCGAGCCAAAAGGACGCGGTATCTTCGAGCCAGATGGAATCGGATTCATCAACCCAAAAGGGAACTGCTTCGATCTGGGTAATCAACTGCTGGAGCTCTTCCTGGAGAGACCAGCTTTTGCTGGGGTCGAAGGTCATTGTCACCGGAGGTTCGGAGCAAGTTTATCCGCTGATCAAGGTACTTGGAAAAAGGAAACCCGATATCGTCACTGATGTAGTTTGTTTGGATGTGACGTGGAAAAGATTCCTTTTTGTGTAATTGTAAACTTTTACGTGGTTAGAAGTATTTATGCTGTCCCCGAGTACAAATCGAACCGCTTATAGATTTCTACCAAAGTCACTTATTATATTTTCCCTCTTTGTCGTGACGCTGGCCTTCATTGCTAGATTTGTGCCCCGCATCTCCCTCCTCTCACTTCACCTTGCCCCACTTCCACGTCTTCTATCAACAACAACGAAGATGGCATACACATATGAGAAGGAGCGCCTGGTCGCCGAGCTTGCTGTTACAAGAGCTGCAATTCTCACCAAGAAAGTCTTCCACGAAAAGGCGAAGGGAACCCTCAACAAGGACGACAAGTCCCCCGTCACCATTGGCGACTTTGGCGCCCAAGCTCTTATTATTCAGGCAATCAAGCATGCCTTCCCCGAAGACCAGGTCGTAGGAGAGGAAGAGGCCAGCTCGTTGAGGGAGGACATCAAGCTACGGGACCAAATCTGGGAGCTTGTTAACAGCACCCGGTTAGACGACGCCGAAGCCGAGAAGCTGATCGGTGGGCCGATCCCAACTGTCGATGCTATGCTCGACGCCATTGATGCGGGCAACAGCGCTGGAGGTGATAAGGGAAGGATATGGGCCTTGGACCCAATTGACGGAACAAAGGGCTTCCTTCGAGGTGGACAATACGCCGTCTGCCTCGGGCTCATGGTCGATGGAGATGTTAAGGTGGGAGTTTTGGGTTGCCCCAATCTGCCTATCGACGACTCTGCACCTTTGACAGCAGATGCTGGAAAGGACCAGACGGACTCGGAGGGCAAGGGTGTCCTTTTCTCAGGTGTCCTGGGCCAAGGTGCCACCAGCCGACCCCTCACTGCCGGTGCGTTGGCAAAGAGCCAGCCAATCCACATGAGCGAGAAGACGGATATCACCGATGCCACTTTCTGCGAGAGTGTTGAGGCTGGCCACTCGTCCCATGACGACCAATCTCAGATCGCCCAGAAGCTTCAGATCAGCAAGCCCAGCGTGCGGATGGATTCGCAGGCAAAGTATGCCTCGATCGCCCGCGGCGCAGGGGATATTTACCTCAGACTCCCAACCAGCGCAACGTACCAAGAGAAGATCTGGGATCACGCTGCTGGAGACTTGATTGTTAGGGAGGCAGGAGGACAGGTTACGGATTCACTAGGCAGACGTCTGGATTTCAGCAAGGGTAGAACTTTGGCTGAGAACAAGGGCGTTGTTGCGGCACCACATGCCCTACATGCACGAGTCCTTGAGGTTGTCAAGGAGGTCCTTGGCAAGAAAGGAAACCTATAGTAGATATGAACAATTGAAATAGATTCTGCATATCGTATAAATATCCGCTTGGGACCCTCCAATTCTATGACAATATAAGAACAATATAATACATGGACGAATCGTCTATTTGATCTTCTTGGCCTTCAACTTGATCGTCTCGCCATTGACGAAAATCCCCTTCCCCTTGTATGGTTCAGGCTTCCTCCACTGGCGAATTTCCGCCGCAAACTGCAGAACAACTTCCTTCTCCGGGCCCTCCAACAATATTCTCGTTGGCTGCGGTGTGCTGGCCGTCATGCCCTTCGGCACAGGTAACTCGATAGGATGTGAGTACCCGACTTTGAGGGCCACGAACTTCTGCCCTTCGTATTCTGGCTGGACGGTGGTGGCAGTATCTTCGACTGAGGCTCTGTAACCGACTCCGACCAGGCGGAGAATAGCGTTGTGTCCTTCGGAGACTCCGAGGATGTGGTTTTGGAGGTAAGCTCTTGTGGTGCCTGGAAGTCTATGTCAGCACTGCGACCTCAACCGGATTAGATTATATCGTACCCCACATCTCCCTCTGCTTGCGAACCTCCCTATCCTCAACAGTGACAAACGCCTTCTTCGTAACTGTATCATGCTCGATATGGACGAACGGCGGAATTGTCATCGAGAGCGAGCCCAGAGGTCCCTCGACCTTGACAGTCGGCCTTAGCTGCTCCGGCGACGGGCGCGCATTCTTCGGCGCAGTAGGGTAAGTGACAGTGAAGTTGACCTCGGGCGGAATCGATAGGGGTGCCCTGCCGATTTGCGACTGTGTTGAGGTTGTTGCGGAGAAAGCCCTGGCCGAGGATTGAAAGGCTGGGACGAGGAAGGCGGGGATGGATATGGATGGGCTAGAGCTGATCGCCCTTAAGGCTGCCCCTCGACTTGTTGAGAGCATGGCGGCAGCTGTGTTGTGGAGACAATTGCTGCTCTTGCCGTGGTCGAGATATTCCAATGGAGATGGTCCTCAGAAGTTCTACGAATGCGCGCTAGTGTCGAAATTATGCACGTGATGTCGCGATTCCCCTGGCTGGCGTCGTCGCGTCTCCCAAAACCGTGGAAACTCTACCATTAAGAAATTAAACCTCGTAATATTCGTCTCAATCCTTGGAGTTACGGGATATTGAGCCCAATACCTCTAATACCTGAACAGCCTCCGGGGAATTCCAGGTTTGTTAGCGTGAGTCTTGATGATTCGACTCCCTATCTTTCTCAACTCAGTCGGTGTTCCCGCGTCTCACTTGGGAAAGTCTGGGGACTGCTCCCAAAGGTTTCATATCTTCCCAAAACGGCTCTCAAGTTCGTAGGGAGTTTCTATAAAACTTTTTTTTACCGATCTTCACTTTTTACTTTCTCAGCGCCTCATAATTATCTCTCTTCCATCCATTTATTCTCGCCGATCTCGTGCAGCACAGGTTACGCACGAGACGTCATATTCGTGGTCTTAATTAATTACAAGACTCTCTTCCTGCCTTTCTTCAATCTACCGCTTAGCCTTCGATATTATTGAAGTTGATCAGCCTGGCCCTTCTGCCATCTGCCGGTACGTCTCGTGGCATCCCCCAGCCGAGAAAGCTCCACCACCGAAGCTAACCTTCACGACTACAGCAAAATGAAGCCATCCATAATTCTGATTTGGGTTCTACTACTGGGCGAAGGTTGTATAGCATCAATGTGGCGAAGATATATTGATGAGGATGATATTAATCAGAAGCCGGACATTGGTGGTCAGTCTCTCCGTCATTGAGGCGAAAAATGGATCTAACGACTGTCATAGGCCATGAGGATATTGACTTCGACCTCACATTACCAAAACGGCAACAACCTCCCGACTCGGCAATCATAAGCAAGGCGTTAAAAGCAATTGAGGGCTTAAATCGGAAACAATTCTGCCATCGCTTCGCAGCCAGCATGCTGTTGGATAACTGTCGAACTCCGCAAAGCCCCACTGACTCCATCGTCGCAGACAGAGCCGCCGGAGAGGAACGTCGTGAAGACTACTTGAAGGTCTTTGCCGTCAGCCTTACAGTATGTGACATTGAAGCCCTTCAGCGGCCAGTACCTCAGCAATGTTCACCATACGCACAATCTACTCTTATGAGTATAAAGAACAGCCGTGGCAGCCAGTCCATTATTATCAACCATTCTGAAATGAGTGGTTGTCTGAAGGCAATTGGCTCTGACCAATCGGCGGTTGTATCATGGAAGTTCAATCAACAGTCAGCAGCGGTCGTGTGTCAAGTGGCACGTATGGATATTGAAAAGGGTGAGTATTCGAAGCCTCTCGTACTCGAACCTGCTTCTGACATGCCACAGATGAAACAATTGCGCTATTCTCGACTCTTACCCGGTTGATGGCAGATGTCGTCGATGAAGTCCAGAAACTTTCTGAAATTAATCGCGATATCCGGCAAGAGGCAGAAGACGCAAGGTCTTCTGTTCACACAATAAAAACATCAGTTGATAAGCTCAAAGTTGGTCTCTCTGATGTTTGGG
Organism: Pseudogymnoascus sp. VKM F-4518 (FW-2643); assembly: GCA_000750925.1. Taxonomy (NCBI): domain Eukaryota; kingdom Fungi; phylum Ascomycota; class Leotiomycetes; order Thelebolales; family Thelebolaceae; genus Pseudogymnoascus; species Pseudogymnoascus sp. VKM F-4518 (FW-2643). The sequence continues at coordinate 21,703 of JPKC01001417.1, read as the reverse complement.
ACGGTGTTTCCGCAGAAGCAACAAAGGCAAGCAATAATGTGAAGGGCATCTTCAACGGCATGTCAACTTATGCTGCCGACGTTGAACAAATGATCAACAGACTCCGGAAAGGTGCGTTAGAAAACCATGCGGAGCAGGCTGCGTTGCAACAGCGCGCACTTGACATTACACTGGACATAGCCAGCGAGGCGCAGGCAGCAAATAAGGACATGGAAGCGTTGAAAACCATGATGCTCGCTCTCTACAGTAACATGGCTACTGTTGGAAATGGCCTCGTGGCCATTCAAGAGCGCCAGAATAAAGTTGACAAGCAATCCGCACAAGTCCTCTCAGCCATGATTAATATGACCGAACAGCTGCAAATGGCGGCAAAGATGGGGGATGAGCACGAAATATTATTAGTAAGAGCAGTCACTGCGGCTTCAAACCTGGCGGACATAGTCGATAAGAGTACGATTATGGCGTCCACTTGGCAGACTCGGATGTTTGGGTCAAGCGGCCCCTTCGGCATTGACTGGTCATTACTCATTGGGACGCCAGCTACGGTTCTTCTTCTAGGCTCATATGGTCTTCAGCCGTCTCTCTCTCGGAATGCACTCCTTCTGTTTTCAGGTTAGTTGTCTTCTCCTGGTATATTTCACACGAGGCATTGTCAGCTAACAGCTCTTCTCCACAGGGCTGGTCTTATCCAAACTACTCACAATGAGCTATGACGACCATCGGAATTGGCCGAGGCCATCTGACGGGACTGGCGCACCCAGCACTACATCACCAGCTCATTCATTCGTTGGGGTCCACACCACTCCCATTGAAATGATTCGGAGGGCGTCCATCTGAAATCAGATAATCTTAATTATGAGGACTGCAAGGCCATACAAATCCCACCAAGTGTCGACACCATCAAACATTTTTAACTTAAGTCAGCACTCTTTTGCGCCGTCTCCTCACTCCACGAATGACGGACATCATTTCGAAATTTTACTGCGTCTGCATTTTCCGAAAGAATTCGGCTTCTTTGCATTATACCCCCTTTTTACTTCGCTACTTTATATTTCCCTTTTTTGCCAGATCAACGATTCAGCGATTCAATGAGGAGCCTCAATTTTATATACACTACATTACATTACCTTTGCTTTGGAGCCTACGAGCTACGATCACACGAATTACACATTTCATACACACATTCATTACAGTCGCTTTAAGTTTTGCGGGGAAGACATATGGTTTCAAACGGCAATTGGCTGGTACTGGCAGGGACAGGAACAGATGGACTGGTGCTCATGGAGGGAATGGAGTTGGGAGTTAGTTGGCTGATGCAAAAGGTGGTAATGGGTTGGGCACTACTTTTACAAATATAATACACATTCCCGTTCCAAGAGTTTTGAAAAGAACACGTGCCGTGCCGCCTTCAATCTGGAGAGGGACTGATATAATAGTAGTATACACAATATCAAGTATCTTCGAAATTGAAGAGCTACTTCTTGGAAACAGCAATGTCTACATCGGAGAGGCCCTTAACCGCCAGAGCCTGGGTCTAGTGCACGCTCAGGATCGACACAGAGATGGAGTGATAAAAGATGCACAGAAAATGCGGCGGCCCAGGAGATAATAGATAGACCGGATATCTTGGTCTGAGAATACACACAAAGGTTGTTGACGCAAGGTGGTGAAAACATTGCCAAAGTGCAAATTGCGTTACAGCAACTTCAATAATGCCGACGACGCTAGAGGAAGCATGGGTTAAACTCAAGAATTGTAGCTGAGTGGCAGCGTCTAACGGTGACAGCATCCAACAGTGACGGGATCCAACTATGGTAGCATCTAAAAGTGGCGACAGCGTCTAGTCGGTGACCTCAGGGTGTGTCATAGCTGTGCCATATGCGACTTGTGCGCGAACAGTTGATGATACGTTGATTAACTGTGGGTAGGTGATATCTGGCTGTGACTTGCGGCCATGTAGGGTATTCTATATATTATAAGTGGGGGGTCAGTATAGAGGTAGGTGACCCGCTGCCGTTTCTTGCCATGTGCGCCTTGAAGCCTTGGTCGATCCCCTCGTCTCCTAGACGAGAGCTTCTTTCTACTTATGGTGGACGCGGGACGAGCGGGAATGTGGATGGATACATGCAGTGTATGTGACCAATTCAACGGCGGTGATATACTAGATTAATAAGCGCATCATAAGTCAAGCAAACGGTAGTCTCAGGGCAAACTCTAGGGAGTGGCAGAGGACCAGGAGCTCGCAGTTACGAGGAAAGACAGGTAATACTGGTCAATAGCTCATCCTCCCATGAGCTTCACTATGAGCTTCACTATAACAAATTAAGGGCCATTATTCCAGTCCAGTCTCTGTGTGCCTGTTCCATTCTGATCATAACACGCCCTTCGTCACAACATCACAGATAACTAACCCCCCTTACATACGCTCTTCAACCGCTCACATAATTCCCGGCCCTTCAGTAATTACACATACATACATGCATCCACTCTCGACCGGCCCTTACAATCCCCCTTCAAAGAGAACAGCCAAATTTCCAAACCAAAGCACAAAAACCCCGCATCCAACGCGCGCAAAAATAACAAACATGCGCCAGGTAGACGTGCCGCCACAGGCGGGCAGGGCGGCGATCGGGTATCGAGATTATTCCAATGAGCAAAGAGTTGAGTTGAGGGTGGGACCAAGAAAAAATACAGAAATTTGAGTACAGATTTGCGAAATGACGACAACGTTTACACGACGACCTCGTCGGGGATCGTCGAGATCTCGCTGATGGATTTGAGCATTCTATTTCCCACGCGTTAGCACCATCCCTTTCACAACTCACGGGGGGTATGAACGAACCTCAAATTCTCATCCTTAAGCTCATCATTCATCTCATCAAGCTGCGACACTTTGACCTTCGCCGCTGCCAACTACAATATATTGTCAGTAAACTTGCACCAAAGGGAGTCAGGCAAGGCCACCCACCGAAGCGAGCGCGGCTGACGAGTTATCTGGCTCACCTTCCGCGGCCGGCGCCTTAGCCTCCTCGAGGTCCTCGGCGAACTTGCTGGCGAGGATCCCAGACTTAGGCTTATCTGCTGCGGCAGGCGCTGCTGCTGCCGTGGCCTAGTTTTTGACATTAGTTTCCCATCTATGGCAGGCAGTTGGGGAGGGGACATACCTTTGCCTCAGCAATCTCAGCATCCTTAACCTTCAACTGCGCCTCGAGCTCCGCGACATGCGACGACGCATCCGCCTCCTTCTTCGTAGCAGCCTCGGCCTTTGCATTCGCCTCCTCGACGAGCTGCGTGAGCGAATCATGCATATCCTTGTAATCCGACTCGCTTGTCTTCTCCTTGCCCTCCACGGTAGCCTTGTGCTCCGCAAAGTCGGCCTGGGACTTCTCGAGCGCCTCCTTAGCGGCGAGGTGCTCCTTAGTCGCTTGCGCGGACTCCTGCTGCGCGATGGACAGCGCGGTGTCGTGCTGCTCCTTGAGGGAGGCGAGCTCAGCCTTCAAGGCGTCGGTTTCGGTGGTGTCGGGTGCCTTGTTGGCAAGAGCTTCGTGTTTCTCCTTGAGGGAAGCGAGCTCGGTCTTGAGGGCATCGGCCTCGGTAGTGTCAGGTGCCTTGTTAGCAAGAGCTTCGTGCTGCTCCTTGAGGGAGGCAAGCTCGGCCTTGAGGGCGTCGACCTCGGTGGTGTCTGGTGCCTTGTTCACAAGAGCTTCGTGCTGCTCCTTGAGAGTTGCGAGCTCGGCCTTGAGGGCATCGACCTCGGTGGTGTCGGATGCCTTGCTGACAAGTGCTACGTGCTCCTCCTTGAGGGAGCCATGCTCTTTGCGGAGAGCATCGAGCTCGGTGGTATCCGGTTCCTTAGCCAGGAGCGTAGTGTGCTCCTCCTTGAGAGTCGCGAGCTCAACCTTGAGGGCGTCGGCCTCGGTGGTGTCCGGTGCCTTGTTGACAAGTGCCACATGCTCTTCCTTGAGGGAGCCATGCTCTTTGCGGAGAGCATCGAGCTCAGCGGTATCCGGCTTCTTGTTGATAGCAGCATCAAGATCAGCCTGCGCAGCAGACTTGGCAGATTTCTCCTCAGCGAGGGCAACCTTCAGCTCATCGATCTCAGCTTCGCTCTTCGCGGCTTGCGCAGCGACCTTCTCGGTTTCAGCCTTCAGCGCAGCCTCGGCTTCCTTGTACTTCTCGATCTCAGCTGCAAGGCTCGATTGGGCGGTTGCGTGCTCATCCTTCAGCGACAAAAGGGCGGCGCTGTGGGTGGAGTGAAGGTTCTCAATCTCTGAAGCGTGCGTAGAGTCACCGGAGACGGCGCGCTCAGTTACCTCGCCCAACTCCTTCGAGTGCGAGGTCTTCAAGTCAGCAACATCAGTCTCGTGCGCGGCCTCAGCAGCCTTGAGCGCATCAACGGCACTGCCATGGTCGGTTCTCAGCTTCTCCAACTCCGAAGTGTGAGCCTCGACCGCTGCATCATGAGACTTGACGAGCTCCTCGTGCTGGACATTCAGTTCGTCGTACTTGTCCTTGAATCCTGACTGGCTCTCCAGCGCGTCGATCTCCTTCTGGTAGTCCTTGGAAATCGACTCCAGCTCCTTGATGTGCTTCTCGTTGATGGATGAGATTTCCTTTGTCTTCTCCTCCAATGTCTTCGTCAGGGAAGCAAGCTCCTTCTTGTGCGCCTCGTCGCTGCTCTTGCTCGCCTCATCAACGGTATCCATCATCTTTTGGAGTGACAGGACTTCCGCTTGAATGCTTGCAACCTCATCATTGGCCTTGGTCAATGCGGCTTCGCTTTCCACAATCTTAGCTTGCGCGGCCTCGAATTTCTCGGATAATTCAGCGAGGTCCTTCTCCGCAGTAGCAAGCTTCTCCTTCAGCGCAGCCAGCTCAGCAGACGCAGCCGCCTTATCCTCGTCGTGTGCCGATTTAGCAGAGGTCAGCTCAGCGCCAACGCTAGCATGGGATGCAACAGAAGCATCGAGCTCCTTCTGCAGATGCGCGAGCGCCTCCTCGTGCTTGATGGCGAGGGCCTTGAGCTCCTCAGAGTGCGACGTGCTAGCATCGGTAGTTCCCTTATCCAAAGCTTCTTGGTGAGAGAGTTTTAATGCCGAGATAGTAGCCTCGTGCTCATCGGTGAGCGACTTGAGGGCCTGTTTGAGCTCCTCCAATGCCGATGCATGTTCCGCATTCTGGGTAGCAATGCTACCCTCGACCTCCTTAGACTTAGCCTCGTGCTCGGACTTCAACGAATCCAAAGTCTCGTTCAAAGCCTTGGCCTCTCCTTGAGCCTTCTCAGCATCAGCCTTTGCCGCCTCGATATCCGCTTCCTTAGCAGCGACAGTGCTGGCATGCGAATCCTTGGCAGTTTGGAGTTCGGCCTCAAGCGCAGCTAATGCAGCTGTGTGCTCGGTGTGCTTCTTCTCCAGGGCCTCGGCGGACTTGGCGGCGGTTGCGTTGGAAGCCTCGAGCTTGGCATTGTACGAAGTCTCAAGCTCGAGGAGTTGCGACTCGAGGGTCTCAACATCCGACTTGTGGGAGTCGCGGGTCTTCTCGACCAGCTCGGCATGATCCTTACGGATGCCCTCTTCAGCAGCCGAGACGCGAGCGGCCTCTTCCTCGATCTGCTTGCTCAAGCCGAGCAATTTCTCTTGGGAAGCAGCGACTTCGGCCTTGAGCTCTTCGACCTTGGCTTCACTCTCTTGCAGCTTGGCCTTCAAGTCGTCGGACTCCTTGGCGGCAGCTGCAGAAGCGGCGGTTCGGCTTGTTGAGCCTGTGATAGAGCCAGCGAGGTTCGAGATTCTCCTCCCTGTGGTCGTAGTAGTAGCAGCAGCTGGCTTGGCCGCCGCCGACGCCAAGCGTCCGGTCACAGAGCCATTCGAAGCTGCGCTTTTTGGGGTTGTCGAAGTAACGGGCCTCGTAGATGGCTTTGGTGGGGTCGAAGTGGTAGATACAGCGGGCTTGCGAGCCGCCGCAGCGCTGGCCGGTGCGGCCTTGGTTGACGAGCTGCTCGATGGGAGAATGGACGATCGTCTCGCGGTACCGGTCAACGGCTTCTTCTCCTCAACTGACGAAGCGGACCTGTGCGAAGCAGCACTCGACGAGGTCGGTCCCGTCGCGCTGGTCGCAGGCTTCCTCGCGATAGATCCAGCTACCGGTCGTGTAGGTGGCTTGCTCAGTCCGCCAGTCGTAGTGCGCGAGACAGACGATGTTGGAGTCGTTTTCGCAGTCGATACCGTGGCCGACTTCGTGCTCGACGACGCCGAAGATCCTAGGCGCTTCGCCGGGACAGCAGCACGCTTTGGCACAGCACCGTCCTTCTTGACCGCAACCTTTCTTGGGCTTGGGGTCTCCTTGTCGGTCTCCGCCTCGACCTCTGAAACCAGCCCCGTCGTCTCCTCGCCGGCGGTCTCAGTTCCAGACGCTGCCTCCGGCGCGCCCTCCTCGTGCGTCGCGACCTCCTTAGGTTCGGTATCAGACATCTTTCTCAATTTCAATCGGATCTCTCGTGGAGAGATGCCGCACAGATAGTTCCTAGCTGCCATTGGGACAAGCTGTCAGCGAACGAATTATATAATAGGTGTATAGGAAGAGGATCTGTTGGCCATCGAGGGCGGGACGAGCTTCCTGCGCCTGTCTGATATACCAGGGAACGCACGGCGCCACGTCAACGCCCGTTGGATGATGCGAGGGCGAGCCAACGCAGGCGTGCCCGAGCCCGATGTGCGCGCTGCACCTGACGGGCAGAGATCTCCATGGGAAGAGGGGGGACTTACTACGTGTTCGGCGTCGTTGGTGCCTCACCGCTGTATGCGCAGGCAAGAAAAAGGAAGAGCGATGCGGGTGTTGGGTGGTGAGGTATAAGAGTGGTGGGCTATTGAGTTTGTCGAAGGCGCCAACGCAGCGAAGTGGGTTGAGCTTTGTTCAGGCTGTATATGAATCAGACCCCGGTGCAGAGAGTACATGACATGAGGGTGCCGTTATGAATGGCTGTCTTACCTGGAGTAACAGTCGCAATAGTATAATTGGAGTATAATAGAGTAAGGTAGGAATTGGGAGATGCAGCGACGACAAGATCCTCGTCTTAATTCAATTGGAGAGGGGGCCTGCGAAGACAGCGGTGGGCATCCGTCCCACACGCGTCGGTTCAGGGGAGAGCTTCAAAGCCTAATTAGGCGAGGGGAAGTCACCGCCCGTTCGGTGGCAGGGGTCCATCAGGTTAGAGGCGTTATTGGAGTTGTCACTTATTGCCAAAAATCTTCCCAAATCATCCCGAATCTCCCCAAATTGGTCTCAAATCATCTCCAGTCAACACGCTATTACTCTACTAGCCGCTTTTATAGTCGATATAGTCGCTCTGTAGCTCTTATAATAGCTTCAAAACAATACCGACGCGACAGCCGGCTTACCGCTCTTTCCGTCGTATCTTCTCAAAACAATAACGAGCAACATATTTCTCCACAGCCATCGCAATTATTTACTCCGAACTATATTGATTTACACCGTGCCCTTCATGAATGGCCCAAGCTGTTCGACTATCTGCGATGTGGGCCTTGCGCCAGCCAGGACCCCCAGGAAAAACCCCCACCTTTTGCATCCGCCCTGACAGTCCGACACTTCCTACTGGACCCTGAAAAAGGGTTCTGCGCGTCGCGTTAGCCTACAACACGTCAACCGCATCCAGCGTCATCATCAGGCCGCTAGCAACGGGCGCCATCGAGTTGATTCCACTCGCCTTGACACGACCCAATGTGCCAGCACAGAGCTCGTTTCGGAAGCCTGCCAGAAAGAAAAGAAAAGAAACTAGACTGAAAAATCTTCACGCATGCACGTCGTCACGGGTATCTCATGCACGATGCACGCGGTTCAATTTGGATAGCACAGCAAGATTGGTCGCCGTCACATGGCTGTCGTGGAAGACAACGTGGGTGCACAGTGCCACGAATGTGTCCCAGCAAATAATATCATAGCCTCGTGAAATAGGGTATCTGAACAGTGCAAAGAAAGAGCCACTCTGACGCACACCCCGCCATCGCGCTGGTCTCACTCTCTCCCCCTGGGCATCTCGTTGCCAATGATTTCAATCCACGGTTCGACTGGAACCCCGTTCTTCATATAAAATCCCTCGACCATGACCCTCTTAAACTCCTTTGCCTTCTCGAAGATCTCGTCCAGGCTCCTATCTAGCCTCCTCGCAATGTTTGGGTATTTATCAGGCCCTGCGCGTAGATTAGTTAAGAGAAGCAAACAGCACAGCAAAAAACGTGACATACCTGTTTCCAACCTGAGCCCATCCGTCAACACCTCGTACTCAGTCGCCGTCCAGGGCTCGGCGGCAGGAGCGTGATTATTGCCAGCCGGGAACATCTCCACCCTCTCGTAGTCAGCCTCGTGTGTTTCCTCTGCGTCGTACCCCTTGAGTTGGCGCTGCTCCTCACGCCTCAGCTTCGCAACCCGTCTCTCAGCCGCCTCGAGCTTTGTCTTTAGCACATTCACTTCCTTCGCTAGCACGCTCAATTCCTGCTCTGCGCGTCTGCGGTGCGCGGTGATGTTAAGCTCTTGCGTATGCTGGGGTTGAGACGGATGTGGCGGTTCGGATGACCGTGGGTTCTGAGACATCTGGCTGCCTGCCAGCGGTACCGGGGCTAACCCGTATTTCATCCTGTGCCGGTTGTAATCATCGTTGACCTCTTCCTGTCGCCTCTGGTACTCCATCTGAGCCTCTTCCGTCGCCAAGCGATCCGCCTCCTCACGTTTCTTCCGCTCCATCCGAGCCTCTTCCGCCGCCAATCGATCCGCCTCCTCACGTTCCTTCCGCACCCTCTCTGGGTTGGGTTGTGGCGGTTCGGATGACTGCGGGTTCTGAGGCAGCTGGCTGCCATCCAGCGATACCGGGGCTAACGATACCGGGGCTAACCCGAGTTTCATCCTGTGCCGGTTGTATTCATCATTGATCTCTTTCTGTCGCCTCTGGTACTCAATCTGAGCCTCTTCTGCCGCCAACCGATCCGCTTCCTCCCGTTCTCTCCGCTCCCTCTCCATTATGGGAGCCTGGCGTTTCGCTTCAGCCAGATCTTCTCGATACCTTAATTCATGCTTGCATTGCATCTCGAAGCCTCGTAGGAGGGGCTTGATGCTCCGATATGGTTTGAGAATCGGGTAATCCGCGTTCTTCTTTGCCCTTGGGCGAAGGTCTTTGTTATGCGGATCCTCTGCTATCAATAGCAGCCTCGACACCAGAGTTATATAGCGTAATATTTCTTTTAGATCGGGGGTGCTTGGAGACCCCTCGTAGCCATATGTGAATATAGCTGCAGATGCTGCTCTGGTAATGTCTGGCATGGCAAACAGGAACAGATCTTCCAGCATTCTTCTGCGCCACTCCACATTTTTATGTTCGTCATCAGCAGCAAGTTCGGCGGGGTTGCAAAGCCAGTTCTTCATAATTCCCCGCACGGTGACTTCTAACCTGTCGAGGTCTCTGGCAGCTGAACAGAGCGCCTCGCTTCGAGCAGCAGGATCGGGGTCATCATGTTCGTCGAGCCCCTGGATTGACTCATATGAAGAGATTATGTTCCTCGTTAAGACCTGTATCTCCTTTCCAGGGGCAGTATCGGCGCTCTCCAGCTCCTCCGGATCACTTTCTGGCTCTCGCCTCATCTTAACTTTATCAACTTGCGTTATGATCTCTTCGATGTTGCTTTCGGTAATAAAGGCATCCCCGAAATAAGGGGACTTTATAGGGACTTTTCGTTCGCCTCGATGATCCCGCCTGGGACTTGCAGGGCTGGCAGGCGCCATTGCTTCGCTCTCAGATTCAGATTCTTCTTCGCCCTCATCATCGTCTTGGAAGTCTTGGTCGTCTGGGTCTTCTTTATCCTCGACGGTTGCGTTTTTGCCTTTCTTTGTTCTCCTAGCGGTTGCATCGGGCGGCCCCGAGGCGGTACCGGATTGTGATCCTTTGTCTGAGGCGTTAGGAGTGGTTTCTGGCAGGTCGTCTAAGGAGTGGTTTCTCTGTAATGTTGGCGGACTCGTAGCTTCCTCGGCTGGGATATCCTCGGCGCGATTCTTCTTGCTCGGAGTGCTAGGTCTGTCTCCATCCTCCGATTCATTTGTCTCATCTTCTACAACTTTTTTATTCCTCTTGCGACTCTCCCTCGATGGCGGCTTGTCATCAACCGCACCACCACTCCGCTTTCGTTTGCCCGCATCTTCAACCTTTCTCGAATAATCAATAGGTTCGATAATCTCACCGGAACCTCGACTCCTGGTGACTCTGGATGGAACTTCTGGCTGTAGTTCTTCTCGTTCTTTAGTAGCTGCTACGACCAAGCCAGGACTTGATGTCTTACCTCTAGGAGGCGGCTTCTTTGCTGCGGCAGGGTTATTCCTCTTGCGCTTCACGCCCTGAGCTTGTTTCGACTGAGTTCTGGTGGGCGTTGTCGCCGCCTTCTCCGGCGATCTATTCACCTCATAGACGTCTGGTTTCCCAGAGCTCTGTGGCGGTGGTTTGTATGTGTTCAGAGGCTGGTGCAGCACCGACGGGCGAATAAGCTTCTTGGGCGCTTTGCTAGCTGAGGTTGTAGTGGCAGGTGGTTGCATGGTATCGTCTCTTGCCTCTGAGGGGCTTGTGTCTTCAGTGATGTCGTTGTCGTCTGCTCTGGAGCCGCTGCCCAGAAGTCGCATACCCTCACTAAATAGCCCAGTAATTCGCTTCTGTATAGACAAAGGCGGGACCTCTTCTGGAGCTCGATTTGAGATGCGAGGTGTGCTTGTGGCGTTGTTTAACACATTAAGAACGTTCTCGCTGACGTCTTCATCCTCGTCCTCGTCCTCGTCCTCCTCTTCTAGGTTTTGTTCGGCATCGAGTTGCTTACGGAGCAGTAACGAGAATTGGGTTTCACCTTGGTCCTCTGATTTGACAGAGTCAGCAATCAACTGCTCCGCGTAAACAAATTGCTCCCAATTACCCTCTTCCACAACTTCCTCTTCATCTTGATTTTGGTTGCTTGCGACGTGGACAGGTGGGCTGCTCGCATTCAGTCGCGCCATCGCAGAGGAACATCCAGGCGTAAACCCAGGCAATCGGATCCCAGTAAACCGCAGAGCTTAATATGTACTGATGTCAATCCAAGTTGCTAAATTCGAGCCCGACGTCTGTCCCGCAAGTCGAGCGCATACATAGTTACCAAGGTCCCTTCGTCGCGGGCAGCACATCGTTATCGGTGGTCGACGCGACTCGCTTACCTTTCCCCCACGTCATGTCAACACAGAACGGGCCATCAAGACAGGAGCAACCCAACAGCTTCACGGCAGAAAGCCAACAGATTCCAACAATAATCAGTATGGCCGAAGCATCTGGCGCCCATGGGGCCACACAAAGCAAGCTACCCAGGCTTTCAATAATGGACCTGTCGAAGCCGCATACCTTTATCAAGCCTGTGAAGAGGATCAATGAGGGGCACGATGTCCCCCACTTCCTAACCTCACGTGCATATAGCGACATAGGAACCTTTGTGATGCAGCTTGACACAGCTATGTGCCCTAGAAAAGTTGAGGTGGATGGTAAGACGCAAGTAAAGACATGGGAACTGGGTAGCAGTGACTTTGCGGTTTCAGGATTGGTAGAGCAAATTCAACAGATGCTGAAGACGATCGAAGCTATCATCGATGAAGCACCACCAGATACCGGGCCGAGGAGGTTTGGTAACATCAGCTTTAGGAAGTGGCATGAGATTCTTGCGTCCCGCGTGTCGTCGATCCTGAGACAGCATGTTCCTGCTGAGATTCTCGATGCTGGATCACCGGGAGAGGCTACTGCTGAGGACGAGCTTGCTTCATACCTTCTGGGCGGGTTTGGGAGCTCGCAGAGGCTAGACTTTGGGACAGGCCATGAGCTGAGTTTCCTGGCATTCTTGGGAGGTTTGTGGAAGCTTGGTGGGTTTACGGCAGGAGACGAAATATCAGATGATGGTCGTTTGGAGAGGAGTATAGTACTTGGAGTCTTTGAACCGTAGGTGTGGCATTCCTATGTCATTTTTCCTATACTAAGATTTTATTTCAGTTACCTGAATGTTATCCGTCGATTAGTTCTCACATATTCCCTCGAGCCCGCTGGCTCGCACGGTGTCTGGGGCCTGGATGACCATTTTTTCTTGTCATATATTTTTGGTTCAGCTCAATATTGTCCCGCAATCAAAGATGGGGAGCCCATGCCAATAGAGGGGTCACGGCCAGATGCACCAAAACCTGATTCTGTCACCAAGAAGAATATCGTTGATCTAGAGAGAAAGAAGAACATGTACTTCGCGGCAATTGGCTTCATCTACGATGTCAAGACGGGGCCGTTCTGGGAGCATAGCCCGATACTATTCGATATATCTGGGATACGCACGGGCTGGGGGAAAGTAAACAAGGTATGTAGACGTGTCCCAAAGCCCGTCTGGTTGGTTCTAATAAAGCGCCAGGGTATGATCAAAATGTACAATGCCGAAGTGCTGTCCAAGTTTCCAGTGGTCCAACATTTCAACTTTGGGTCTTTGTTCAGCTTTGAGCACAACCCAAATGCGGCAGCAGCTGCCGCTACAGTACACACATCCAACCAGCCATCATCTCACACCATTTCCGTCAGCGGAAACACAACCGGTGCGCCGACAAGTCGTCCATTGCCACAGGAAGGTACACGCGCTCCATGGGCGACCAATGCTCCTCCCCAGGCAGGTGTAGCAACGTCAGCACCGTGGGCAAAGCCTGCTTCCGCTGCTCCTCCCCAGACCGATGGCTCGGTGCCAACTCGTGCTCCTTGGGCTGCGTCGGGGTCTGCCTCAGCGCCAGCGCCAGGTAATGCTCCAACAAGAGCGCCATGGGCAACAGGTCCAAGGTGAACTATAGCTAGGTGAACTATAATTAGTACTACACCAAGTATTTGGTATAATAGCCATCCCTCCAAAGATCCCGTCGATCATATAGAAGCATCCCATCAAGCTGTATATGCAGCATAAAGACAGGGAGAATAGTGATGCTCAATCAAGCCTCTTTAAAGCCATAACTGTGGATCTTAACGAACTGGTGTCTTATCACCCCATCTCCCCATCTCACCGTTGTATTCCGTGCATGCCTACCAATCACCCCTATGCAAGTTAATTTGTCAAGGTGGGCAGTTGATCGCACGATAAGGCTCACCGCCGCCGATAGGAGCACCATCGTATGGCCAGTGAGACATTTCCCCAGACCCGTGCTTACTTAATCCGTGTACAAGCTTTCCCCTTGTCTGATGTATAGTACAGGGCAGTGCATGCATGCCATGCCGTACATACTGGAATTGCACAAGCTTGCAGCAACCGCAACACCCATCGTTCCTGCTAAAGAAATTGGTTCTTTTTTTTGTTGAGGGATGCGACATAGGTAATATCTGAATAACGCCGCGTATCTCAAATATTTCCTCCGTGAGATGCTGCCCATGAATTTGAAAGCGCATCGCGATTCTTCTGCGACGCTTGCATGGGCCATTTCCCCTAGTATAGCCCCGTCTCAATTTAAGCCACAAATTAACCTAACCCCAATTCGACGTCGCTTGGTGCTCGGCGCCGTCGAGCTTGGGGTATATCTCCCTCACACTCTCATCTCCCCAACATCACAACAATAACGCTTCGCGCACACGCAAACTCACCTCGACCCTCAAGTTCAACCTCTTGCCTTGCGCATCCTTCTTCAACACCCTTATACCATCAACCTCAAGTTTCCAATCACCCAACCGTCATCATGCCTGGCGTTCGTAAGTCTCCCCGTCGATCATGCACCCTCAAACCTCACCCCGACCTTCCTGGCCCTCACCCACAACGCGTCTTGCGCCTCCCTCAAAACGCGCCAGCTAACCCCTTCCATAGCTCCCAATGCGATCGCGAACCTGAAGGCCAGGTGCAAGAGCTTCTTCAAGGGCAGCAAAAAGACCAAGACCACCGAGGCTAAGCCTGCTGCTGCCCCAGCTGCCGTGGCTGCCACCGCCACCACTGACGACAAGCCGACCGAGACCGCTCCTGCGGCCGCTGCTCCAGCTGATACCGGTATGTGGATCCAATCTGTAGAACGATCTTGGCGATATCCTGGAAGAGTGGGGATATATAGTCGCGAGGAGAAATACCGATCTAAGTACGGCGCTAACGTACCTCAGCTGTTGCCACCGAGGCTGCCCCCGTCGCCGAGGCTGCCAAGGCCGTCGAGGCTGCTGCCCCTGAGGCCGCTGCCGCCCCAGCTGCTACCATCACCGAGGCTGCTGTTGCCCCAGTTGCTGCTGCCCCAGCTGCCACTGAGGTCAAGGCTGAGGAGCCAAAGGTCGAGGCCGTTGAGGCCGCCAAGGTCGAGGAGGCCGCTGTTGCCGCCCCAGTTGAGGCCAAGGTTGAGGAGGTCGCTGGTAAGCATCCTTTGTTTGTGTTCAACCCAACCTAGACTGACCCCATCTCTAGCCCCAGTCGCTGATGCCGTTGTCCCCGAGACCGCTGCTGCTGAGACCAAGGTCGAGGAGGTCGTTGCTGCTCCGGCCGCCACTGCTGCCTAAATGCACTCCACGTCGCCTCCTAGCTCCCACCTGCACCTCGTTGTGTTGAGTGTGGAGTCTGGACGCTAACGAGTCTCTCATGTCTTTTATGTGGCGCGAAGCCTTTTGTTGTCGTGTTCTATCTCTCGTTTATACCCGCGCGTGGCGCCGAGATGGATCGATGATACCCTGCGGAACTGGATCTCTGTATACCGCACTACGCTAGTTAGTTGTGGTCAAATGGAGACGTTGTTAATATGTCTGAATGGTGTGTGTCTTACTTTGTTGATTGTGATTTGTGGTTGTTGTGTGGTGATCGGTAGGTGAGTTCGCTCTTGTGGTGAGTTCTTTTTTTTGTCGGGTTCGTTCTTAGGCTGGTTTCTTTCTTTGGTCAAGTTCCTTCTTCTTAGTTTCTTTCTTTAGTCGAGTTCCTTCTTCTGTCGAGTTCGGTCTCATGCTGATCTTCTTCTCGTGTTTGCTGTTGTTGTTGTTGATGTTGTGTGTAGATAGATGATTTGCTTTCCTGTAGTTGTTGACGTGACGAGAGGTGCTCAGCTCGCTCGTGCTTGTTGATGTGGAAGAGGAGTACCCCGCTAGCTCAGTTTCAACGAGTATGATGCCGTCGTTCACGAGGTGCTTCGTCTGCTCTTGCCCATGCTGCGAGTTGGTCTGGTTTAAGAGGTGGTTCGTCTGCTCCTGCCCGGCGTGTTTGTCGGTGCGTCGGTGTGGTGAACGATTTACAGGCCATGTGTGCATCCTGAATGGTTGTCAGCTCCAAGATCTATTTACTTTCCTTCCTTGTCTGCGTCTTATTTAGGCTAGCGTGTCTAAATGAGTGTGCTTTGGTGGGTATGCGTGGGCAAGCGTCCATCGTGAACTTGGGGGCCTGCCCCAGTTTGGTTGCTTGTTTGAACGTTCTTTGATGTAAATGTTTGCTTGGTTATCGAGTCTCACGGTAAGTTCTTTACTAGCTCTCCTACAGTCAATCCTGGATAGTCGTTCCTATGGCTGTTTATATTGGTGTTTCTATAATCACTTCTACGAGCACCGTCGCTTTTATTATCACTTCTATAATCACTCGCATGATCATTTTATAGGGAGTAATTCATCCTGCTATAGATCGAGCTCACCATACGCCTATGACGCCGCAATATCTTCAACGGCTTTACAATGTGTGTCACATAAACCAAGTTCTACAAAAGGTCTGGATTTAGGGGTCCATTTAACGTCATGAGGCCGTTAGCCTAAGGGCTATCCAGAATAGCTTATGACTCTCTCGGCCTAACATCTTGTTATAATGCCAAATAGGTAATCTTCATTTTTATCTAAATAACTCTAAATAACCTTTTATTCCGGACAACTCGCAGTATCCTAAGCTGCCCATATCCATCCGTTCGACCACCATGGGAATACGTTGCAAGACGAGAAAGTTAGTATCAAGTACTCTATCCCTCAGGGGTCCTGATCGTATGTTCCTACCCCTTATCTCCAACTTACAATGCTAACGCATCTCTCTGAAGGTGGGCCTTGCTCCATCGAGCTATACGTCGCCAAAAAGGATCCCTTTCGATTCACCCCAACAAACAAGATTCCTGTTTCATGGCCATATGATCATAAACCTGGTGCTTGTAATTATGGCTTAGTTGACGGAGCTCTCCAGTATAGGATCTTAGAGGCATTAAAGGAATTCGAGATCAAATTCCATTACATGAACGTCCAGAGACTATCGCAGCGAGGCGTCCCCGAGACAGAGGAAGATACGATTGTTATCGGGACGAGAGACACGGACACCACCCGCTGGCAAGAAGCCACTAACTACATCTATGGAATAGTGAAGAAGGCTACGGCCAAGATTGGTACCACGATGAATGTCGAGATTGAGAACCCCTTTGGGATATATTCCGATCTCTCCTCGCCCATTATGCCAAACACGGCCGTCCATAGATGCTTCTCCCGAATCCAATCCGTCGTCGAAGCCGAAGTGAGAAGGAATTGCCCCGACATGTGCACGTCAATCGCATACCACAACCGCCAGCAGTCCCAACTATCGATAGCACCAAGCAACCAACGGTAATCATCTTCGTTACGCCAGGTTCCTACGCCCATTGGGCCGTAGTGGAAGCACAGATTCGCCAGTCGATCGAAGCCGTCCATTTTAAAGAAGACGTCGAAATCGCTCTGGAGATCCTGCCTGGGTTCAACATCCCCTCCGCCACAGAACGAGGGACTACTAGCTGTCACCCAAAGTTCCTGCGAGATCAAACCCCCGCGCCTACTCTAGGCGCATCGGTCGGGCCTCAGCTCACTACCACAGACTCAGGGAGTCTGGGGGCGGTGCTAAATTTCCAGCCCCGAGGTGGTGGAGAGCCGCAGAAGTGTTTCTTGACAGCCTATCACGTCATCTCCTCTGGAGACTCCACCGGCCGAGCTGTCAACGATGAGTTCGGTATCGGCCTCGATGGACGGGAAGTCAGCCAGCGGATCGAAGTCACATACCCCGCGCGCTGCGATATCGCGGCACCGGACCAAAACCCCGAGGCCGGGGCCGTAACTGAGACGGGGCGCTTGATTGGCGAGGTTATCTACGCGTCGGGCCTGCGGCACAATGATAGACGCCGACTCATGGACTGGGCGTTGATAGCTCTCTGCTCCCCCGGGCCTAGCAATGCGATGGTCAACTCGCTGCCGCTGAGGTCGGCGTTCTCTTCACAGTGTCTCGAGAATGGGTCCTCGGATATGAAACCAAGCGTGGGGAGACAATTTCGAAAACTGGTAAGCTTGAGAAATTTTCATGGGTTGGGAGGTCGTTTCTTGGGATGTCGCGGGCGATAGGCGGGCGGGTGAATGGCATGGAGCGGACGGTGTGTTGGGGCAATGGTATGGTGTCGAGGGAGGTCGAGGTGCTGCAGGTTGATGCGCGGAAGCGGTTCGCGGAGGATAGGGATGAGGGGTCGATGGTGTTTAATGAGGCCAAGGAATGGGTTGGGATGGTCGTCGGGGCTGATTCTGGTTATGCTGGCTACGTTACCCCTGCTGCTGATATTATTGCCGACATCGAGACAAGGACAGGAGGCACTATCACTCTAATCTAGGCAACATGCCCAGAGCGAGATATGTTGCTTTACCCACCACTTCTCTCAACTACTATCCCTTCTTTCCTCTTTCGCAGGCGCTCATGGAAAGCTGCCATTGGGTCTATCCCAAAAGTGTCATTATACCCAAAATACCTATCGATTTGCTGAAGAAACATAACCGAAGGCTGAACAGCCGGTTTCCTGCCCTTTAAATACTGTAGAGCAGTCGTTGAATTCAACCCATTCCTGTGGCAGAGATAAGCCGTGACAGCAGCCGCAGAACGATTAACCCCGAGTGCACAGTGAATGAGCACTCGGTTTTGCGGGTGCTGGAGGGCGGTATCGATGAACTGTAGCATCTGTGGGATGTAGGGCGTGATATCGTCCCAGTTGAGGAGTTGGATGTGAAGGGTCTCCGGCCTGGGAGAGGCATGAGGACTTTCTTCGTGTGGTGTCATACACATGTTGAGAACGTGAGTGTATTTTTTGTCGACCTCGTCAGGAAATGACGAGAGGTAGAGGCCTGGTATGATCTCTACTGCAGATTTATTTTCCTCCATTTTATATTGATATGTTCTAATTTATGCGGAATTTGAATATATTTATGTAGAAAATAGAGCGAGTTCCTATACAAAACCAGACTAAAATAGCACTTCTGTGCGGACTCATATTAACACATGATTTCTTCGAGGACCATGGTTCACTGGACCCTTATGAGTTACTATTCTCTATTCTCTAGCAAGCTACAGTACTGGTGAAGTCGAAAAGCCCGAAGATGGACTCTGCGGAGCTCAGTATTGATAACAGCAATTTAAACTGATGGAACTTATCCCTCTAGTTTCATTTCTGAGTGACTGGCGTATTGATTATAGACCTAGATGATTAGACCCCTTTATTTGAACTATAGTTGCTGTAAACTTAGCTGTTATGCGTAGTCCTTCTTTAGATATTTGGGACGCATGAGCAACTGTATAACTTTTAATCTCAAACCGATCAATAAATGCGCATAACTAATAGAAATACAAGTCCGCCAACCTACACAACCACCCACCCCTCCCCACCCAACTCATCCCAGCCCCAAGCAACACACTCAACCACCCCATCCACCACACCAAACTCCCCCACCGCTTCCCCAGTCTCACATCTTACAATAGGCGACCCCCGAATCTCTTCGCTCACATCCCCAAACACCCTGAACAGCGAGCGCCGCTCCCACTTCCCCACTCCAACCTCGCCATCCCCCAACACCGGCCGCGATTTAGCATACACCTCCGCCCACGCCAACAACGCCACCTCCCCTCCCTCTACCTCAAACCAACTCCCTGAATCCGCCCCCTTCAGCCGCAGACAGCTCACCATCTCTTTCATCCCCTCGAAAAAAGGCTCTTCGGAGTGATGATAAAGCATCGTCCTCCCCCCCACTATCCCAGGCAGAGAGCCCGGCTTATACACCCTCCCATCCCCGACCTCGAGCTCTGCAATGCTCCAGTGGGGCATATATATCACCTTCCGTACAGCAGCAAGGGGCGCAAGGGCTGTAAGTATCTCGGCGTTCTGGGCGGGGGTAGGGAATGTCATAGTTTCCCATGTTACCTCCGGGCACGGATTGGCCACGCGCGGATTAGCATAGTAGATTCTCCTCGGCGACAGGCGCAGACATGGCTCTATTCCCCATAGCTCTTCTCCGGGGGGGTGGAGTATACGCGGATACCGCCCAGTGTGAACGGGGCGTGCCGGGGAGGAGAGGAGGTCGAGATGGAGGTGAAGCAGCCTGCTTGGGAGAATTCGCCGTCGCCGAATTTCTCCCGGCACCACTCATATTCAGCACCTCTGTTGGGCATGCGGTACCGACGCCTGGCGGGGTCCCAGAGGGTAAAGGGCGCGGTGTCGCTAATGTGCCGCGCGCCCCAACCGCCTGGGTTTTCCCATCGAGGTCGATCTGGATGGCTGTCAGCGGGCTCTGGCGTCGAAAGGGCTTGGCCCATCTTGAGTTCTTGGAGGGTTAGTTGATGTTGGAAACTTGAGGGTGTTAGCTATCACAAGTCGAAGGTAGGATGTGAGGATTTGATGCCTGGAGAGAGGTGGTATGGGTTAGCTGATTCAAGCGGTGATGTAGATTTTGAGTGAGAAACTAGCTGGGTGAGGACAGCACCTCTGTGTTAGTGAAGAGATGTTATGATAACTTCCTGATGGTTAGTGGATGCTGATGCTATGTAGTTTTGTCAGTAGAGAGAAGTAAATATAAACCTATATTTCTGGCGAGGGAAAGTGCGAATGAGAGGATCGTTCTTTCCATTTATATGTCCCGATTAATGGCGCCATTATTGAGGCATGACGTATACCATCTGTAGGATGAGTCGAAGCTAGTGTTTAGCCTTTCAAGAAAGTATAGAGTAGTCTATTTAGCTAGTTCTTTTGAAGCTAACTTACAGTTCCCCTCTCGTATCATTATAGCCACTTTATAGCCAGCCTCCATCGAAGCCTTCATCGCCCACGCAACAGTTCAGATAGATGACTGCTTCACGAGCATGTCTACAGTGCAACTAGCTTCTATTGCAAAGAAGCACGAAGAAGAGAACACCGCGCTTAAGGCGCAGATCACCGAGCTTCGGCGCCAGCTCTCGGAGCAAGCAGAGCACCACGAACAACCCCCGTAAGCTAATTCTCACCGAAATCTGTCCCCGGCACTGTCACCCCAAACCTGTCACTGCGCCCCATACCTGTCACCATGCCTTGTCCTGTCACCAAGCCCTTGTCCCGTCATCAAGCCCTTTCCTGTCACCGCTTAAGGTCGAGCGAATGCCGTAAGCTCACCTCCAAGGCCTCTTCGCCTCTGCGTGTCGGCAGAGAAATGGGGAGTGAGAACTCGACGCATGGGGGGGGGTTGGCTGATAGTCTGCAGATTACCTCACGATGCATCATTAACAGTAAGGAGTGAATGTGTCATTTTATTCCTTGCAGGGGAAAGTGCGAATGAGAGGATCGTTCCTTCCATTTATTGACGCCATAATCGAGATGTGCCTGCCCATACTATCAATAGGATGAGTAGAAGCTAGTTTAGGCTTTTGAGTAAGTCTAAGTTAGCTGGTTCTTTTCAAGCTAAGAGAGGACTTTTACCACTATAATATGTAGTATTATGAGCTGTCACACGAGCATGATACTACGAAACGCTTGCAAGAGGAGAAACGCATAATGGGAATGACGATGCAGGGCATGGATAATTAAATTAGATTCAGAGATTTGAAAAGATAAATTATAAGCTGAGGAAAAAGGGAATCAAATTCTTCGCAAGTACAGAGTACTAACTCACATATGACGCAGCCCCGGTGGAGGACGAGATCCAGATCAAAATCGGGGGAAATGGGAATAGAGAGCCAAGATAACATTGCCTCCGTGACAAGCAAAACCCTTGAGCGAAAATGCGTAGTCGAAACCGGCAAGAAAATTAATAAAAAGAAAAAGCATAGAGGCGAAGACGAACGGGCTCTTGCAATCGCAAAAAAGGTCTTTTCAGAGCCAGAGACAGCAAACGGCGAATGAGCGAGGGACGATGACGAGGGCCATCGAGCTTTATAAATCCATTCACATACCTTTAGAAAGTCTCACTACTGGTGAAAACAACACCTATGAGTCTGGACAGGGGTTGCTGTGGGTGCTGCTGATGAGGCCTCGACGGTGAAGCTCACCGCACTTGACTCGGAGCAGGATGTCGGTGACAGGTTGGGGGCACATGGGTGACGGATATGGACGGTGACGGGAATAAGGCACGGTGACGAGTTAGAGGCGTGACGACGAGATGACCGCACGGTGACGGGATGGAGGATTCTTCAGAGCCTCATAGTCTCCTTGCTCTGGCTTGCATCCACGGAGTCCCAACCAAGTCTCGGAGCTTCGTAATTCGTTTTTAAGTTTTTTTTTTTTTTACGACCATGAGTGCCTGCTTCGGCTTCTCGTTATGGCAACTTTTTAATAAGTCAGCTCTCAGTCTCTCTCTCCCATCATACTCACACATCTACAACTCCCAGCTATACCCCAAACCCCCTCCCCCTCCCCTCCACACCGCATCTCAGGATCCTCACCACCAACAACCCCTTCTCCCTCCCTCTCTCCC
>JPKC01001410.1:0-17507 GCA_000750925.1 Pseudogymnoascus sp. VKM F-4518 (FW-2643) | reverse complement strand
GGGGTGTAGGTGGAGTGGGTGATGTGAAAGGACGGGGGGGTGGGGAGTGTTTAGTTACTACTATTCTCACCCGATATAATCTGACAAGACGAGCGGTATCGACTTTTTTTTATCATAACCGGGAGTTGAAAGCGGTGAGGCCTGGTATGGGAAAGGCGTAGATGCCTTGACGACGCCATGACCTTGTACCTGTACTAGAAATTAAAAGGTGAGCCTGCGAAGTGGCTCGCAAGTCTCAGATCGATCATCGAGGGAACGCTCCCACATCGTGCTCGAACAGATCTACGCCAAGCTATAAGAGACGAGAAAATGCAGCCGGATACTATACCTTATAGGCTTGTAGCCACCGTGCTTATTGTGAGGCGTGGCGAGGGTGGCAGCGGGGGGGGGTGATAGCAGGGCGGATGGTGGTGAGAAGTTGCGGTGGTAGGGCAGGGGGTGACGGGAAACAACGGCGGAGTTATGACAGACGACATCTCTTCTCCTGTAAGGACGACCCGTGGGACCTTCTCACCAGCGACGATGGCAGCGAGAGTGGCAAAGATTGCCATAAATGTTTTGCCCAATTCCGTCGTATCACCTCCTATTCCTCCTTGTAATAGGGATCTTATCATGGCCTTGAGTCGGGCATATGTAATGCAATTAGGTTTGATAAGTGGTTTGACTGCCCGTTTATCTTCGATAATCTTTGTGGGCGATTCGATCAAGGTGCAGTGCTTACCTTTGACGTCAAAGTTAGTATTATTAATCCTGCCTCCTTTGGCCTGTTCATCTGGGTTTGTAATTATGTTTTCGGTGCTGTTCGAAGGGGGAGAGCAGTTGGTTCGGTTTCATACGAAAGGTTGGGTGAGGTGGCAAGTAAAGATGGATGGGGATGGCTGTGCCTAGGGGCAGGTGAGATATATGGCTTCATAGGATTTTGGAGGCTCTGTTTTTCTCAATACTTGTAAGTTCTCACTCACGTGTTTCCACCTCACCCAGAGGGCAAAAGGTAGTTGTGCGTCACTCACTCGCCCCACCCAGTGTTGATGACAAGGCTACAGATAAGCTCACCGGGCGGCACTATGGGATGGGATACAGCTGTGCCTTGCTTGCTGCAAGAGACAGGGAATAGGAGAGGGGTCGCTGCGTTTGCCCACTTTGTGTATAAATGTGGTGGGGGTGCGGATATATCACAGTATCTGTAGAAATACAACAAGCTTATCTTTTATGCCTGGTGTGGGCAAAGAGCAGCGTAAAGCCTGGAAGAATCAAGTTTGCAAGTGCTGTTGTCAAAATTCGTTGTGGCGGGAGTTCAGTCGGTGAGAGTTGCGGCGGTGAGTGTGGCGTGACAGTGGGTGTGTGGCGATGGTGAGAATTGTCATGAGAAGAGTAGTGGAATTGCTACAGAGCCGGCCATTCTCTCTTGATAGCTCTAGTCTACTATAAATCTTTATATACCCTCTCTTTTATCGCGTTTCTATGACGTCTTTTAGGCCAAGCAATGCGCCTTGACTCTGTTGGATCAAGTGCGCTATAAATATGCGGACTTGAATATCTCACATCGCGAAATGATATATCGGGGCATCACGGGAATGAATGTACAATCCACCGTGATGAGGCCTAGGAAACATATAAATTAAGCACCCCATCCATTATCTACTCAGGCATCCGACCTATCTGTTCCATCTTATCTAATTACATCGTGCATCTCATGACACAGTCGGGGCTGCTCAACAACACAACCGACCAGCCAGATCTAGAAACAAATAGTCGGATCACCCATACCCCACACACTACTCATACATCCCCTTTCCCCCATGTTATCCTAGATAAATCCAAAAAAAAAAAAAAGATGCAACGCAACGCCCCGGTACAGGTAGTGAGCGTAGTGTGGAAATCCACAGACCGTACTCACTAGACAACCAATCCACCGACACATACTTTTAAATTACACGACACCCACCACCTCATCAAATCCCTTGCAGCGTGCCGAGCAGCGCTGGGGTGTTGTCAGGATTTTTCACTCCTGTCACTTACGTCAGCGCTGTCATCTCAACACACTCGATCAGGAAGTCTCACCTTAGCGAACCTGCGACATCGCGGGAGCCCCACCGCCGCCGCGCTTCATGCCGCCGAATCCACCCTTGAGGCCTGTCATCACCATGGAGCCGATGAAGCAGGCGAAGAGGAACCAGAAGAACGCGCAGCTGGCTTGCAGCTCGCGGCAGTGTTTGGTGGTGGAGCCGTTGTCGCGTAGGATGGCCTTACTCTCGAGGTAGCCCTGTGAGGTGTCAGTTGTGTCTAGTTCAGGGTTCGGTCGAGTTGCGGGGGATGATGTGGGGGTGTGGCATGATGTGTGAAAATGGGAACACTCACGCGGTTATTGCAGCTGTGCGCGCCAAGCTTGCTCGCCAGAACGACACCTGCGATGAAGGTGAAGAGGGTAGCGAAGGCGTCGAGGATGAGCAGGACGACGGGGATGGCGATGGCTTCGACGAAGGCGGCGGCCATGCCGTAGATCCAGACGAGCCAGCAGAAGACGGCGGTGAACATGGCATAGTTGGTGGGTGGGCTGTTGGCGGTCTTGCCGGCGAGGACGTTACCGATGAGGGCTGTGATGAGGAGAATCCAGAGGAACTGCAGCCCGCGGAGGATGATCTGAACGACGCTCATGATGGCGGTTGAGGTAGTATCCTGATAAGTGGAGGTTTTGGGGATTGGCGGGGTCGAGACAAGGGTCTGGACGGCGGCGGGCACGCTGGGATATTAAGCTGTGCTCTTTTTGGTGAAGGATCTGGGGATCAGCTCAGGCGTCTTTTGTGAAGGGTGCGTATTTTTCTCTCGGAAGGTCAAAGGTTTTGAGTTGTAGATAGATGGAGCTTGGGGAGTGGCAGGGTTAAGGGATTTGTGCTTTTGTGCTTGGGGTAAAACCAAGGGTTGGTTTTTCAGTCGATGATGAGAGAGGGAGTCATGATAAGGTAAGGTGGGGGGAGGTGACGATGAGCACTGTAAGCTGGGAAGCGGCGAGGGTTCTGGCAGGATGACGCAGGGATAGAGGTAGAAAAGCAGGCAGAAGGAGGGCGGGAGAGGCGTATGAGAGTGTGTGTGTGGGCGGGGATAATGTAGTATAGTTTAGTGCCGGGATGACGGAGGGTTGTGTCAAATAGATGGACAGAGTTTTTGTTCGGATGATATGGGCAGGTTTTGGTCTGGATGGATTTATCGTTGGATGAGCGTTGAGGGAAGTTATATAGTTTGTTCGAATTCCGTTGTGTGTAACCCTTTATCCCTTTTTATTTATTTATATAAAATCACCTATAACGGTTTGATTATTTATATCTGCAGCAACGTTTGAAACAAGACATGGACACAGGATACAGAGGGCGTTTGAGGGATGACACCCGGCCGGCAGTGGTTGGCGGTGGTTGGCAGTAGTTGGCAGTTGATTGGCTGTGGTTCGTTGAGAGCTGTAGAAACTGCCACTTTGGCACAGCAACTGCCGCCAAACGTGCTGACATAATCATGAATTTGTAACATCACCCGCCGAGCTCCCCACAAAACCTCCAAACACTCAAAGAAGCTACGTCATCACTCATAAATTGCTGTAATGGTCGCTGTCTGAGCTCTGATTCGCCAGAGGCTCCCAGAATATGCGCTTGTCTCGGTAGCGTCTGTGCCGATCGCGCCTGCCGACTAGAAGCTGGACAGACCCACTTACAAATGTTGGAGTCTCGACCCTCGTCTTTACTTCAATCTTGACTTTCGCAGTGATCCAAGTCACAGGTTGTGACTTGACTCATAACCAACCATGGCTCCATCATGACATAAACTTCACTTCACCTATCAGGACTAAACTTCGCTTACAAATTGGAATATGCGCTGACATACTGCGAATAGCTTCTACTATACTCCTTTGGGCATAATGGTTCCCTCGGTTTTGCGGGCTATAAAGCAGCCTTTCCCCGCATTCCAGAAATTAAACTTTTGGTCATCGAGATATCTAGCCAGCGACCCCGATACCAACATGCGAATATCCTCCACTATACACTGAGTTACGGCTACCACCGGCGTAGAATGGCCTGCTGTTTTGCTGAGTACGAAACTACAGGGTTCCGCCGTTTGGGAAGTACGGTAGCATTGCACCAGAACTCTCTAGATATAGACTGTGGCATGTAGTTGCGGATAACTTCTGCTATGCATACTACCTTGGAAAGAATGGGTGCGGATTTGCTGGACATGAAGTTCCCCTGACAGGAAGGAGCCTTCGGCCATCGACCGAGCTACGAATAACTTCCACAATAAATATGGTCAAGATCACTACTTGGACAAAATGGCCTGCTGTTTGGATGAGCATAAAGCTCCCATTCTGCGCCTACAAGATATAAATAACCTTTAGTCATAGAGAATCGCACGATGAAAACGCAAGACTATTCC
Organism: Pseudogymnoascus sp. VKM F-4518 (FW-2643); assembly: GCA_000750925.1. Lineage (NCBI taxonomy): Eukaryota > Fungi > Ascomycota > Leotiomycetes > Thelebolales > Thelebolaceae > Pseudogymnoascus > Pseudogymnoascus sp. VKM F-4518 (FW-2643). The sequence goes on along the minus strand of JPKC01001410.1, from coordinate 13,091 downwards.
ATCATTCGCAGATGTGCCTGTCCTGACAGAGCCCTGGCAGGAACCATCGAAACAGGAGAGAAGAGCGGAAGTGATGCGGAAGGCTTAATGCCAACCCCGATAAAAGCCGTCCAGTTACTTTATGTTTTACTACGTACAATTGTCGGCAGGTGCGGCCCACTGTAGCTGTCAGCTCTATTGTCATCCAGACTGCTTGATTTCAGTCTAGTCCTGGCGGGGCAGCTAGCGACGGCGAGTGTTTGTCCATTTCTCTATCATGTATATGCTCGTCTAGCTCTCTTTCTCGCCGTCTTTCTTACCATGCAAAAATATTAATTTTGAGAGAAAGTAATACTCAGCATCATAACTTTTATCATCCCCAATCGTTATTTCAATATATTCCTACACCAAGAGGCAGGTTTGATCCTGTCTCTTATTCAGCCATGGTTGTCTTCGACGACGACGGGTATCCTGACGCCACGTCCGTCGACGAGCCAGACAACAGGCGCCCTCCCTTCACTAACGGACCTGGAGACTTGGCTCCTAGATTACCAGAGCCGATCAGCGCGATAGATTCGGACGTTCTCCACATCTTGAAGAGTGAGGCAGACATGTGCCCTTGCATCGAGGACTGGACCGAGGGCAGCATATTCGATAGCAGCCCCAGTTGCACGCGCAGCATTGCAGCGGAGAACAGCGACGTTGACAACTTCCTCCGCGAATACCACGAATTTGGAAAATCCGGTTCAAAGCCGGTGGGGAATCCGAACGGCAGCTCAGCCGCCCGCCGCAGCAACCCCAACTTCTCAGTCGCACCGACTAACTCAAATGGCTTCGATACTTCTGGCAATGAGAGCAAGACGACGCCCGAGGACTCAGGGCTATTCACGACTGTCGAGAACCGAAATATAAGCCGTCCAATTCCGAACAATGCAAATATCAGGGGCTCTGCGGTATATGGTTGTCCACAACCTGGTGGCCCCATGGCTATGCCATATACCAAAAAAGACCGAGTTTCCACATCGAAGGTACATCGCAGTCCCAGTAATCATCATAATTCTCGGGTTGCACGCAACTCTACCAAGGCCAATATGCGACGCCCTCTGGCTGCCCCGGAGGCCTCTCCCATGGGTGAGAAGCGAATCCACCATGGCAGAATCGGAAAGAGCAACCCAGTTAGCCGAAAATGGGCCACCAAGGCTAGAGCCGCACCTTCCGTCTCTACTGGGGAACGGTCATTTAAACCATTGAATGCTGATACCGAGAGTGCCTCCTCCGCGGAAAGCGACACAACTTCAACGAAGTCGTCAAAATCACGTGAGAACAATGGTTCATCTGACTCCTCGCCCCCTGATACACCAAATGGACCGCCATCTGCCCCGAAAGACCCCCCAGCGCCTGGGTCTGGCGGGTCGGCCACGCGCAGCAAATCAGTTGCAGCAGCGGATCGAGCGGCTATTGGGGATAATTCGTCCAGCACCATTGCCGCCAGCGCCAATCGTGAGAGAGATACGTCCCGCTCGAAGAGTTGTCCCGTTAGTGCCAGCGGTCCTCAGACCCAAAGTGATCCACCATCAGGAAATGGTGGGAACGGCGAAGGCAGCTCAAATCCAAATGATGCAAGCTCATCCAATGTCATGGGATACCACAGCGGAGAGAGTTACTTTGGTTTTGTGGCTGGTGGTAGTAACGCCTCCGGTGTTGAAGTTTTAGGGGGTGGCTTTGATGCCCACGACAGTGCTCTCTGGCAGAATGTCTCACCTTTGCCTATAATGAGTGATGTAAACGGCCCTCCAATGGACATCAGTGCATTGCCTCCATGCGGTCTGGCACCATATGACCCTACGACGCACAATGGCCCAATGCACGACTCTACGACACACAACGGTTCGGCGATTCAGAATGGTTCAATACCGACGTACGTACCACCGATGCAGAATGGCCCATTGCCTCCGAACGGCGCTGCAATGCACAATTGTCCAATGCCGCAGAACATTGCGCCAACGCACGGCTCTCGTATGGATAGAGGTCCAATTCCGCCGCACGTCTCATCAATGCAGAATGGTCCAGTGCCTTCGAACGGCTTCCCGATGCAGAATGGCACAATGCCACCGAACAGCACACCGATGCATAATTGGTCAGTGCCCAAGGATGCCCCTGTCATGCGCAATGATCCAATGCCGCCATACGGCCCGCAGATGCAAAATGGCACAATGCCCCCAAACGGCTATGCAATGCAGAGTGGCCCGATGCCTCAGTACGTGTTGCCAACTCAGAATGGTTCAGTTCCACAATATGGCTATCTCGTTCAGAATGATACAGTGCCTCCCAGCGGCTTCCCGATTCAGAATCGAACAATGCCACCAAACAGCACACCGATGCAGAATTGGCCAATGCCCAAGGATGCCCCTCTCATGCGCAATAATCCAATGCCGCCATACGGCCCACAGATGCAAAATGGCACAGTGCCCCCAAACGGCTCTGCAATGCAGAGTGGCCCGATGCCTCAGTACGGCTTACCGATTCAGGATTGTTCAGTGCCACAATATGGCCCTTCTGTTCAAAATGGTACAGTGCCACAATATGGCCCTCCTGTTCAAAATGGTACAGTGCCACAATATGGCCCTCCTGTTCAGAATGGTTCAGTACCATCATATGGCCCTCCTGTTCAGAATGGTTCAGTACCATCATATGGCCCCCCAATGCAGAATGCTACAATGCCACCAATCCAGAATGGCGCAATGCCGCCTAACAGCGCGCCGATGCATAATGGCCCTATGCCGGAGTACGGCCCACCGATTGAGAATGGCACAAAGTTAGTATACGACCCACCGATGCAGAATCCTTTAATGCCTACGAACGGCGGGTATTTTGTCAATTCTACCGATGCATACATTTCTATTCCTAGGAACGGTATCGACGGATATGTTGCCAATGGAAGTGTTCCCAATGGAAATGCTCGCAATGGAAATGTTCCGAAAGGTCCCAATGGATGCGCTCCGAATGGACGGATTCTGAATGGAGAATTTCCCAATGGAGACGTTCCAAATGGAGTAGTTTCCTATGGGCAAGAGCCCAATGGATACGCTTCCAACGGGTCCGATCCCAACACGCAAGTTCCCAATTTGCAAGTCTTCAACGGAGATGCCAACGATCGCCAAGTTTGCAGTGAGTACGATCCCAATGGCCAAACTCTAAAGTGATACGTTGCTAACGAATATAGGCGCACAAGCCACTAGCGTATAGGGGTATATTCACCCGCCATCACTTCTATTAGACAGCGACGGAGGAATCTGGTATGACAATGGGGAAATAGGGAACCTATTGTGGCGTTAGAGTTTGTTTGAATTCGTGCACGGTGCATGGTTTTGGTTTGTTTGTGTTCGTGCACCAGTGGTTGTACCCACCAAGGTACCCGTGTTCGCTTATCAGGTTATCAGTAATACATCACATCTATTAAAGGAAGGTCTTATGTGCGCCTTGCAGATCCCCCTCGCGTCACCAAAGTAAACTAAGACAGCACTGTGCCCGCAGCTCTTCGAGCTCGGGGAAGTTGTGTCCTCGATGTCTGTATCCAAAGAACCGGTAGGTAATTGGGCAAACATGGCCGTAGAAGGCGACATACCACTTGCCCTCGACGCGTTCTCTCGCGAGCGGGCAATATCACTACATCCCTCCTCCAAAGTCGGTGACCTCCCCGCATGTGAACAAAAAAAGAACTCCCCATGGTCGTCGTACCTGCGCCTTGTCTCATCAGTATGCCTCATCCTCGCCTTGCTGTACTTTGCCTTCCACGGCGCGGATCTCGGTCACCTTGTGCGACGGGGAGAATCCGATCAGTGGGTGCTGGTGCCGACACTCGGGGGTGGGGTTTTGGAGGTCTTCCAAGTCAATGCGCCTGTCGCTGTATATGAGGACAAATGCACAGTGCTGCTCATGGAGCATTCGTTCCGGTTTAGCTACGGCAAGCCATTTGTGGGTATGTAGCATCTGTTTATGGGTTCGAGATTTGAGCCGAGCTAACTAGTGGGTAGGGAACTATAACCCGCCGTCGTGCGAGTTCAACCGCGTGGTTATGAATTTCACTGTTACATCTCGAGGGCGGCAATTTGACAGGCTGGCGCTGATGTATCTCAATGACACCGAGGTGTGGCGGACGTCCACTGCTGAGCCGACAGAGGGTGGGATCCGATGGACATATATCAAGGACATGACACCCTACCTATCCATGTGGAAGCAGCCCCAAAAGGTGATATTCGATCTTGGGAACCTAATTGACGACAAGTACACCGGCGCCTTCAACACCACTCTGACACTCACCTTCTCCACCGCCCCCACCACACCACCCGCAGACCTGATCCTCCCTATATCCGCCCATCGCTCCGCCTCCAACTCCCCAAGCGTCTTCACCCTCCCCGAACAACGTGCCCTCACCACACTCCTCCTTCCCCGCAATGCGCACCGCGCCACCGTCTCCCTCTCGGCCTGCGGCCAAGCAGCGGAGGAATTCTGGTGGAGCAACGTCCCCTCCTCCGCGACATCGACATTCACCAATACGACCGGCGAGCTGCCGGGGTTCTCGCCCTGGCGCGAAGTGCAGATCCTAATCGACGGGCGGCTGGCAGGCGTGCAGTGGCCGTTCCCGGTGGTGTTTACAGGGGGTGTGGTTCCAGGACTGTGGCGGCCGATCGTGGGTATCGAGGCGTTTGATCTGCGAGAGTATGAGGTCGATGTCTCGCCATGGTTGGGGGTGCTGAGTGATGGTGCGCCGCACGATTTTGAGATTAGGGTTGTGGGAATCTCGGGGAAGGCGATCACGGAGGTGGGGAGTAGTTGGCTTGTGACAGGGAAGTTATTTCTATGGCTTGATGAGCCGGGGAAGATCACGACAGGTTCGCCTATTAGTATCGCAAAGGATGGGTTTGGGATGGGGTCAAAGTTGGCGACGACGCAGGATTCGGCGGGGGCGAATGTCACACTCTCCACTCAGCTGTCCGTACACCGTGAGCTTGACATCCAATCCACCATCACCACCGCAGCAGGGGCTCGCGTTATCTCCTGGACTCAGCAGCTCGCCTACGCTAACCGCAACGATCTTTCTGCCTACGGCGTCGCGCAGCTCACGAACCTCTCCCGCACCGCTACGGACTCCCTCATCTCTGACCAGTACAGCCATGGCCCGAGTGGAAAGTACTCTCTCGTGGTAGATAGCGAGTACCGCGTCGATCCTGAACACGAGGGTAACCTCGCCATCAACGCAACATCTGTCTCTGAGGTCGAGTATCGCACAGGCAGAGGTAGCGTGTTCGATTCTGGTCTTGAACCTGGGGCGACCGGGCGCGTGAGGACGACGCAGGAGGGGAAGGCAACGTATGTTTCGAAGAGTGGGGCGAGTTCGGGGACTGGGAAGACGAAGCAGGTGTTTGTGCTGGAGGCTCTAGGGAAAGGAGAGCCGGTGGAGGTTTATAAGAGGGATGTGGGTGCGGCTGGGGGGGTAGTTGTTTGGGATGGGGAAGGTAGCGGTAGTAGTGGGGAATGGGTAGAAGGGCCTGCGGACCCTGTAGCGGTAGCGCTGGAGAGTGTGGGCAGTGTGAGGGAGGTTCTTGGGAGGGGTCCGGGGAGACGAAGCAGGGGTTTGTACTAGAGGCTCTAGGGAAGGAGAGCCGGTGGGGGGTTATAAGGTGCGTAAGGCGTATGTGGCGCTTGACAAAAGGCAGCTCTGTGACATATACCAAACTATATGCCTTTTAACTTTAGAGAAAGACTCTTGCCCTTCTGCTTCTGTCCTTCCACATACAAAGGGCTACTAATATTGCAGGGGCCCGGATTCATTCCTGAATTTCTAATCTTCTTGACTCCATTCACTGAGATTTCTAGCATTTTCGCATAAAGGCTCCATCCGTAGGCAGCTAAAGCTATAGCATGGTTAGACAGCAATGTTGTTAACTAGATCGATGATGATACATACTGCCTTCACCAGTGATCTGCTCTCTATGAGAGTATAAACTCTTTCGTTTGTTCAAATTGTAGACATTTCTAAGGGTAGAAAGTAATCACATATGCTTGAAGTTCAACTAGAGGGAGAACGAGACCTACGTAGCTGAAACCGTAAACGAATAGGAGCAGTGGCTTCATGATGTCATAGACAACCAATTTATGTGACGGTTTCAAGCCCGAAACAGAAGCAAAGCAGAACTATACCTATATATATACATATAGTTGTTAGATTCAATCTTGACATCTCTAAAGACAATTTTATAAAAAATTGCCGTTTTCTAGCTGATTAATGCTATGATTACTAGATGTACAGCATATTAGTACGAGGATATAATGATCTAAATTACAGTTTAACTATAAATGTCACGTGAAGATGTAGCGAAGCGTGGAATTCTTCTACAAGTTTCTATATAAGCTAACGCGTTTAGTTAAACTGTATTAGAAATACAGAAGATGCTGATATCACTAATCATCGTCGTGACCAACTTTTTCGCTTCACTCAAAAGTTGGTTACAACGATTACCTATTTAATACGATTCACCATTTTATTTAACAATTAACTTTTTCAGCTTCTAATTTGGTAATACTTGCAATGAAGAACCTCCTTGTTTACTACGATCCGGACTTTACTACGACGCTCGAGGACATTCCTATCCCAGAATATGGACCTGATGAACTGCTAATTCAAGTCATCGCTGCCGGTTCCAATCCGAAAGACTGGAAGCACGCCTTGCCACAATTTTTCAATGTTAAAGTCAACCAAGGCGATGATGTAGCCGGTGTTGTTTCCGCCGTCGGCTCAAGGGTCAAGAACTTCAAAAAGGGAGACCGCGTTGCAGGCATGCACGTCATGGACACTCCACGAGGCACCTACGCCGAATACACTGTTTGCCCACAACAGTCCGTCTTTCATATTCCTGAGTCTATGAGCTACGAAGAGGCAGCTACGATTCCGCTAGCTATGTTCACAGCTGCGGTGGGCCTTTATCGGAATCTGAGGCTTCCATTGCCATTTGAGCGGTCGGATGGAGAGATCGGAACAACTAAAGTACCACTTATTATCAATGGGGCCAGTTCCGCAGTTGGGGCATTTGCTCTGAAACTTGCAAAGTTGAATCCTTCGATTGGACCTATTATTGCCACCGCTGGCTCTGGAGCCGATTTTGTTCGGACAATTGGAGGCGCAGATGCCATAGTGGATTACAAGTCACCGACGATCATTGGAGATTTGCGAAAAGCATTAGGAGATAAGAAGCTATATCACGCATTCGACGCCTCCAACTCAGTCCAATCCGTTACCTACCTCACCTCGGTTTTAGACCCAACCGGGCGATACACGTGCACCACAAGTATTGCAGATGGTTTTTACGGAGACGGAGAGCAGTCTCGACTGTTGAAAAACTGGGGAGGCTGGGCCGAGCAGATCTGGGTTGGCTCAATACACGAGGAAAAGTTAGCTGGAGGGAAGTTGTTTGGAGGAGTTATGAGTCGCTTGATGGAGTATTTGTTAGAGGAAGGCCTGTTTACTGGACATCCTTATGAGATCGTTCAAGATGGTCTTGATGGTGTTGAGGCTGCTTTGATCAAGCTAAGAGACCGCAAGAGCGGGAACGAGAAATTTGTAACGTGTATCGCCGACACCAAAGGAATTGATACTAGATAGTAAAGCGCTTATACAAATATAATGTCCTTCGCTTGTTTTTGCGATCATTTCCATCTCTAAAAGCTCGACCTTAACATTTTAGAGTAATTTATAGTACTGGAAAAGTACTCGTCATGCTCAAATTTCTGCAGTCATTGCCCCTCAAGTACCGCCGCTCGAAAAATGACACCGTCTACGATTCCACTCTGTGTGAATGCCTATTTTCGTTTGCGATAAGATGAACAATTCATCCGATCCGTGCCATTCTCACATCGCTTGCGGGGATTAAGCTCCAACGCCCCACCTCGTGGCGGATCTAAGCTTTAGTTCGCGGCCAACGCGGCCGCATCGGCCGCAAGGGTGGCGCCGGCCGCGTCGGCCGCATTTTCGCACGTTGTGGTCGGCGATAAAGACGGTCCTAAAACCACAGGAATTGTAGGATCCATAAGGCGCACGACGGTGAGTAGGGAAGTGGGGACAGTCGGAGATGGGATGAGAAGGGTATAAGTATATCTGTTTTCCTGCTACTTTCTACAGTCCGTTTCTTATTTCATCGGCATTCAAATACCCCAAAAGTCCATTCTCCCCTCCACAGAAACATCCCAGACAACGTTTAATACACCTCAAATACGGAAGAAATGGCTTCTCCAACCCCACTATCTGGCAGGACAGCCATAATCACGGGTGGCACCAAAGGCATTGGCGCCGCTATTGCAACGCACCTAGTCTCCCTCGGCGCCAACGTCGTCCTAAGCTACTCCTCCGACACCACCGGTGCAGACTCCCTCGTCTCCACGCTTCTCTCGTCCGTTCCCCCATCTACGCCCCCGCGCGCGCTTGCTCTTCGCGGTGACGCCGACTCCCTGCCCGACATCAACGCCCTCGTCTCCCAAACCGTTGCTACATACGGAAGAATAGACATCGTTATCGCCAACGCTGGCGTGCTCCCCATGGCCGATCTCGCGCACCTGACTGAGGAAGTCTACGACGCCACTATGCGCCTTAACACTAAGGGGCCGCTATTCCTCGTGAAGGCTGCTGCGCCGCATATGAGCGCCGGGGGCCGGGTAGTGCTTGTCTCCTCGACGCTCGCGCACGCGTCCGTTGTGGACCCGGCATACTTGCCGTACCTAGCGTCGAAGGGGGCCGTGGAGCAGATAGTACGAGTGCTGTCTAAGGATTTGGCAAGGAGGGGCGTGATGGTGAATGGGATAGCGCCGGGGCCGACTGGGACGGAGCTGTTTCTTAAGGGGAAGAGCGAGGCCGTGTTGGAGCGGATTAGGGGGTTGAATCCGGCCGGGAGGATTGGAGAGCCAGAGGAGGTGGCGAGGGTGGTGGGGTTTTTGAGCGGGGAGGGCGCGGCGTGGGTTAGTGGGCAGATGCTGAGGGTTAATGGGGGGATGGCGTGAGGACGGGGTGGGCTATGATGGAGTTGCTGAGGGGGCGGTTGGGGTATTCTTGGCGAATTTCTTGCGATTTATTGGAGAATAGGGCGCCCTTCACAAAACTCTCGGTTTATAAGGTCGTTCATAGGAGCATAGAATCTATAGACATTGGTCAACCATCAAATATGACATTTTCCGATACAGTCTTGCAATATATACTACAGAGCTCTGCTCGGCGTTGAAAATATGTGCTAATGTAAAAATATATACAGGAACCATCAAAACAGCAGATTTACATCTTATCCAACTGCCCTTATAACGGCAGCCTCTCCGCCGATCCTGTCAACGTAGGCGGCGCCGTCCTCGCCGAGGTAGGCGGCTAGGCCGTGGTCCCGTTACTCGGCGCAGTCCCATTGCCTCCGCCGTATTTGGCGTCAATGTCCGCAACGTGGTTGGTAACCAGTGCGGTCCATTCATCGCTGCCGTAGTAAATGGTGTTTGTGTCATCGTGAGTCTTGCCGGTGGAGATGGTGTCACCCAGCTGCCAGAAGGCGTCCGCGGCCACACCAACGGAGTTTAGAGCCGCGGATTGCCAAGGGGTCTCGATGGCAATGTGGTCACTTGGGTAGCCTAGGCTTGGGTTAGCGGGGCTCTGTTATGCGCAAGGGCGAAGGGAATCGGAGTGGATGAGCTAACCATATTCCTCAAACAAGCATGGCTTGTTGGCAGCAGCGCAAGCAGCAGCGTGGTCAGTGACCCATGAAGATCCCCAGTCAGTAGAAACACCCCAGCTATTAGGGTACAGATGGAACGTCCCAAAGTCAAGGTCCTTGATATCCAAGTTCTGGGCAAAGTCGATTCCCTCTCCCGTTGTGTATGGGTAGCTTGAATCTCCACCGCCGTTCATGAAACCTTCGTCACCAAGTGTGACCATGTGTTCGCTGTCTAAGCTCTTCACGTAGGCACTCGTAGTCGTCGCCCAATCGTAAATTACGCTCGTATCGCAACCGTTACAGCGCGGCTCGTTCGCTAGCTCCCAAGCAAAGACTGCAGTGGAAGACTTGTAGCGGCTGACGACCGCCTCAATGTACTTCTTGTACTGCGTCTGTACGTCAACGTTTGTGTACCAATCTGCCGGCTTGGTGATGCCGTAATGCGTGTTGTACGCCGCCATTCCACCGTAGTCGGACCAATTATTAACAAAGTTGATGATGAGATTTACGCCGTACATCTCGGCGCTCTTGACCACGTAATCCAAGCGCTGCAGGCCGTTCTCGCCAGTGTTGATTACGGGTTCGGATCCAGCGAAGGACTGGAACCATACATCGTTGGTGTCGGCGGTGACATCATTGAAACCCCAGACGCGGAGGATCTTTATGCCTGAAGTTTGCAGGTGGCTCATGACGAGGTCTATATCAGCATCGTTGGTGAGGAAGCCAATCCAGTAGGAGTTTGTGCCGGCAAAGTACTTGGTTTCGCCATCGATATTGAAGAGCAAGCCGTCAACCTTGGAGTTGCTGGCTGCTCGAGAAACCAGAGCATTGGAATTTTTTGGGAAAACGCCGTAATCAGCTGGCAGTGCCACTGACAGGCCAGCAAGGATTGCCGCTGCGGTTGCCGCTGAGAGCTTCATGGTGAGTATTTACCAGAGACTGCTTGTTGAAGATAATGACACGAACGACAAGTTTTCGATCGTTTGAGATAGCTGTTACCACTGGAGAATGAAAGTGACAGTAAAGAGATATTGTTGAAAACACCTACATTATCATCATTATATAACTCCAGAGGATATAATCGGCATTTGACATTATCCACTCAGTGTCTGCCGGCGCCGGAGGATCGGCGTCCGTCATGGGAATGAGGTTAAGTATTCTAAAAGTGCGATGTGAGATATAGAGTAATAATGTATGACGCTAGTCCTGGCGAACGGACGGAGGATCCCCCGCGAGCCAGTCGGAAGCAGCCATGCATATTAAACTTTTACCTACCCTGGCTGGCGGCGGCCCAATATCAAGCCTCCAGTGGTATCGCTCCAATCCAGTAGTTTGTAGCCTATCCCAAGCGGCGGCTGCCGCCAGTGTCAAGGAATAAGGAGCCAGGAGTGATTTAGGTGCAACGAAGGCAATATGGCGCGGTATTCAATATGCGGGGTAACTCCGCATGGCTTCATGGGTCATAGTGCATACTATGGTATAGAACATTCCGCAGCCAGGAACAAGCGCTTTTCGGTAATTGATCATCTGGCTTCTTGCGCCACCCGGCAATCAGTGCCGGATTGGTTGATTTGCCTTGGTTAAGAAATTAGATGAGTAGAGGCGGCTCGTGTTCCTCGCCAGAATAATCCCGTCCGTTGTGACATACGGAGCACATAAATATCGGTCAAGTTTGTCAATTCCTTGATGTGCATAGTCTCTATCCTCAATATAATTTACAGTGAAACAATAGCTTCGTGTAGATTAGTAGTTAGTAGAGACGGAATAGCATCTAGTAATATCGTTGCTAATATTATTGAGAGGCAGCACTTTTCTATTCCCAATCAGCCCATGTATCCTCCTGCAAAAGACGCTCTTTCTTCATCTGATCCACATACCGAGTCGACTTGCCGTCCGTGGCGGCACAATTTCGGCCACCATTCTCTCAGCTGAACTCTATGACCGCCCCCGGACCCCATGGCGAATGCAACAGTCTCCAGTCCTCGACGGTTGGCCTATATCAGAATATTGATCCACGGCAGACTTACGAGACTCGAAGGCATTGCTATAGGTTGAAAATCCCGGCATCTTGCTCGATTCAGCGCCTCTGTCACCTCTTATATTCCACCATACTTAAGAACATTTCACATACGACCATAGACTCAAGAGAATTGGGCATCCCGTCCGCTCTGCCATACACAAGCTTGCGTATCCTCTGGATAATATTCTCAATCGTGCCAATAGGCATAGCGTGGAATCGGGTCCCCCTTGCTGCCTGAAGGGTGAGGTGAGGGGTAAGCAGGGTGAGCAGGGTGAGTAGGGTGAGTAGGGTAATCAGGGTGAGTGAGGCGAAGCAATATTTAAGTGGCTAAGTAGTGGCAGAATATAAAGGGTGACTACATTTATGAAACTCATGTGATTTAGGAAAGAGCCAACTCTTTAGAAATCAAACGATGTTTGAAATTCACACGGACGTGTCAACTCGTACTACGTTGTGCACGATGCAATGTACGCGTGATTCTATTTTTGGCCAATGCTTGGTATGCGGAGAAACTACAATACTAACCGTGGCGGCTCCTTGTCGATGGAAGAGTAGTCGATAAGGTCTTCGGCAACAGTGGCCATTATATTTTAGTGATTGCCGTCCGTTGCGGAGGCTATCTCGCTCGCTCGTGGATACGAAATGGATACTATATGGTGATAGGAGACGATGAAATAATGATACTAGAATGAATAACTTGAGGTCACTATGACGGCAAGAATTGCGGTTCTAATACCTTTTCGCCTAGCCTCGAGGTATAGCCTGGTGATCTGCAGCTATTGGCAACTTAGGTAACATGATGTTTCTTCATTGCCTCATCTATGTTCAACAAGAGTTTGACCAGTCAAGCTGTTCAAGATGAGCTTCTTAAAAACGAAGCTCTCTACAAGCCCTGCGCTAGGCCAAATGTAGACTCCTAACATTTGACTCCCTCCCTCACTTACTATCCCCCCCTGTATGATTGTATCGATCCGCTATTTTGGACTACCTCACCGCACCCAAGTTAGGCAGAATGGCGTTTAGTTTTGGTGAGTGATTCTGCCAAGATCTGGCAATACTATAGCGGGTCGTTACAATCATAAAGGGGTGGATAGTAAATTCGCACTGAACCTCATATTTGCTAACACTAACTACTTTTAATTATAACTATGCTATATACAGTAGTGATCGTTGCTGCTACTGTAGCAGATGCTATCCGGAATAGGAAATTATGGAGCATAGATTAGACAGTAACTTCCTTCCTATTAAGGCTAAGACTAGTGGGGCTCCTACGAATTGCTACGGTGTTGCAGGAATCCGACATCCCTCGATGTTCCCGCTTCGCTGCTGGCGGAAGCCACTATGGCACTCGACGC
>JPKC01001409.1:0-22914 GCA_000750925.1 Pseudogymnoascus sp. VKM F-4518 (FW-2643) | reverse complement strand
TATTGTTTATTGCGCATGGCTGGAGGCCTAGGACTTCTATAAATACTACTACGCCACTCTGTATTGCTTTTCTTTTCTTGTCTTTATTCCTAATTATTTATTTACCGCCACTATAAGAGAAAGTACAAAGACAGCACAGATGACTAGATTGCCTATTGAAGTGTGTCCTATTCTAGTGTGCCCTATTGCAGATTGTCTTGAAGAGCGTCCTATTGCTCGTCCTACTCGCCTATTGTCTCTAGAACATGCTCCCTCCTGCGAGAAAGAATTTTGGTCCGCAGGACTGACAGAGATTCCATCATTTGCTTGCAATCCGTGGGACTTTTACGAGCCGTTTTTGAAGCTTAGCTCAGGGACGAGGCTAGTCCTCTGCAATGATAGAACGGCAGTACAAGAGATTAGAGACTTCAACACTGTACCTCCAAACGAATCTCCATACAGCTCAATACAGCATAAAAACTTTGTTAATATCTACGAGACATACTTGTTTAAAGGGGAATCCTCTGCTATTGTTGAGTATGTAGGGCTTTCCCTCGAAGACCTACTGCAAAAATCCATTTGTTTCTCGGAGCCTGAGATAGCATATATTATCAGCCAAGTAAGTCGAGCACTGTCTTCCTCCTATCCTACTAACGTAGTAGGTTTTGGCCGGCATAAGTTTTATCTGGTCAAGGAAACGCAGTAACGTCTGTATATCCACACGAAATATTCATTTGTCTATAAACAGCGAGGTCAAGCTTGGTAAGCTTCTTAAACCGATGCAATTTCATTGACTGAATACTTGCAGATCACGCGACTTCTCCGAAAGACCACAGCTCGGCAGACATGGATTCTTTGAGGGTTCTCGTGTTACAATTGATGCGTGAGACGCTTGAGACTTTGAACTCCGGAGTAGGAAAGTGGTCGGCCGAGGCAATCAGTTTTGTAGAGGCAATTCCTTGGGCCGCTCCTTATGAACTCTCCGATGTTAGTTTCGCAATCTACGCTTCCAATTCCTGTTAATGCTGACTAGCACGTCTTCATCGCCCGCTGTTCAAGCAGCGCAAAGATCCTAACGCCTCTTTGTATCTTGTCCCGTCCTGATATGTCTGAGGTGAAATTCGATAAAGAGTTTCATTGGAGAAGATCTAGCATATGCGAACAATGAGCTTGAACAGTGTATTTTATTTTCTCATAGTCGATGGAGCGTTTTGGATGTGTCTCTGCAAGTCTTCCCTATAGTTATAGATGCGCAAATCATGAAAATTATTCAAGTTTAAACTGTTCTATTGCACTTGAAATGAGACATTTGCGGGAGAGGATGGAAACTTGCAACGACTTATTGCTATGTATGATTCAACATCGCGTCGGACAAGCACAGACTGGGTTATGGGAAGTAAATTAGTCATTAGGTTACGTGATGGGACGAACTAATGCAAAGCTTTATAAAATTTAGTTTTACCTGTTCTATACAGCGTCGATTTATCTGCCTTGTCTAGCTTCTAATAAGAATAAATTGCAAGGCGTTTACAAGTATCTTGAAAGCTTCAATTGCAGCGTAAAAACCCGTCCTCTTAGCTGTAGTTACTTTTGTCGAAGAGGTAATACTCAACATCATCTGCAAGTCTTCCGAGTGCATAATAGTGTCGCGGGACTGCGGCCGATTACACTCCTTGAGCACCTTAGTGAACAGCGTGAAAAAAGCCAGGAAGAGGCACTGAGCCGTGAAACTAGAGAATTTTAGTCCTGGTCCGCCAAGTTTAGGACATGATAAAGACCAGACTGACTTGAGAGTTATAGAGCGGATTCTAGCGTCCGCGTCTAGCAGATGCTTGAACGCCTTGAGAATCTTTCTCGACATGTACATAGACTGTTCGGTTATTTCATGCCCCCTATTATTGTACCATTTCAGCCGGATGAGCAGTATAGATGTGTAGCCGTTGACCAGGAGGTCTGGGAGCAGCCAGAGGCTCGGCCCGTTGACCATATCGTTCTCCGACAATTCTTCCTATGACGGCGGTGTCAGTAGTCGTAGATGCATCATATTAGAGTGGGGCTTAGCTAGGGCAGCGCACAATTTTCCACTCCAAGAGTACTGACTCGATCTGGTTACAAAAGCCCTCCACTTTCCAATCAAGCTCGCTCGGCCCTCCGCCGGGATAGGCCTGAACCAAGTTGCAGAAGTTCAGGACGATCATGGTAATTCTCGAAGTGACCAAAAAGCTCGTGTTACCGATGGCTTCATCCAGAGCATACCACGTGTCGCGAGGCACCACTTCCAAGGAGGGCAGGTTGACTTTGAACTCAACATGCGTGATCATAGGAGGTTTTCCAAAGACAAGGATGAAGCTACAATCTGTATGTACCAATTGCCAGAACCCTTTCCTCTTGCGCTCGACGACATGGCTATCATCGTTGGCATGACCTGTACCGTCTAGTTCATGGATGTCGAGTCTCAAAGCTAGGTTGCAGGCTTCGCGGTGGAATTCCCAGCTCCCAGAATGGTCGGAGTTCTCCATCGCCATCCAGGTCTGTTATTAAGTCAGTATTTCAAATGGAGGCACATCCGTCGATGCCTGTGGTGTGAGGACTTGCCATGAAGACTGCGCCAGCGAGCTCTGTCATCAGGTGATCTTCGTGGCGTTGTTTCTGTAGGTGGTATAGTGATTGGCATTCAACATACATGATTCGCGAGGAGACATGATCTTCAGGGTGATGGCTATCAGTACTCAAGAGCCATCCCATGTGCAGGATGATCTTGTACATTAGAAGTATAGACGAGTCCAGCTGAACGTAGGGGGAGTTGATGATCTGGGGTATGAGTTTGATGAGATCCCAGTCAATCAGGCCAAGGAACATGTCTGCCCTCATATACCCATAGATGTCTGCCACATAAACTAAGCCACGGACATGTAACAGACAAAGAGGTCGCAAGTTGACCCTGCAGAATACGTACAGTCGATCCAAGCCTTTTCTGATTCAGGCGAGATGGAGATCCGCTCAGGTGACGTACAGGTCGGGCTTTGGAGTGCGTCAACATCGTAGATGTCTGACAGAACACTTCTCAAATCGACAAGTGAGCCTTCGATCAAGGCATTACTATACGGCAGGACCTTCGACGCTCTGAGGGCGTCTAGGGTCAAATCGGTGGCGTCTTTGATCATTTTGTATACTGAAACTATGATTCATCAACGATTTCTGCCGTAAATGGGCGGCGGGCTGCAACCTCAGGTCTCTCAATGATGATAATACTTACAGAGTGGCTCATTGTTCCTGCTAAGCTTGTCCTCGGGACCCTGGAGACTGGAAAAATCGGGCAATCTAGAGTTGGTGGGGTCTAATAGAGACCGAGAGTTACCATGCCACGGGAAGCCTTCCACAAGTAATTTGGAGGAGCTGTGATTGAGTCTGTCGGGATCGTGGAGGCCAGCCAGAATCGATAGGTTGTTGTTTCTATCATTGTTCCCATCACTGGCAGAAGGGGTCTGGGCGCTAGGCGCCGGAGAGTTGCTCCGGAATTCCTTCGCCTGCTCGAGACGCTCGAGACGTTGCAGAATTTCATTGACTGCACGGAGTTGTTTGCTAGGAAGTCAGAAACGTGGCCAGGGCTGCGAATGTCGACGGTTGCAGACTGACAGTGGTCTCGGGCTCGGGACAGAACTGCAGAGTTTGCGGAGAAGATGCTTACTTCGGGTTGTAGGTTCGCGGACGGCGATTCGTGTAGTGGCAGTCAAGGCTGGCATCACGACACCTGCCACATTGAGGCTCTTGCTTGTTGCAGCGAACCTATTTGAGCGAACATTAGCTGGGGGCTTATCCAGGATGTATGTATCTATGTTATACATGTTTGGACGTAGGTCAGGAGCTGCCCAGAGACAAAAGGTGACTGACCTTGCGTGAACGGCAGTAATCACACTGTGGGGCACATAAAAGCGTGTTAGTAGATGAGGAGGTCGGCGCCTAGTGCGAGAAATTGCGAGATATGGGAATGCAGCATACAGAGAGTTTGTTGGTCGCCATTAAAGAGAGGCCAGACAGAGTAAGGTCGGAGCAATCGTCGTGTCAGGTTGAACGGAAGTGCGATGCAGTGAGGGTCGTAAGGCTATGCGATACCAGCAAGGTGCGGAGTACAGTAGGGAGCGCGGAGTACGGAGTTAGTCATCTGCGACGATGTAGAGCTGGGCTGAGGGACGTCAGGCGGTACATACTTTAGAAGAAGGCGGCGGGGCAAGCCACCAGCGCGACACGGGTATTTTTCATATCGACAAAACAGTCCGAAGCTTAGCCGGCGGCTGGTGTGGGTGGCAGGTTCGATCTGCAGCATCCTCCGTAGCGTAGGTTTCAGATCAGAGACACAAGAACCCAGACGGATAGGAGCCTCAAGCTGTTTATATCGCCGGGTTCTGGGCACCTGGCCAGTGTCCGGTCGGCTGCCCTGTTGCTAGATTTCCGTGTTGGCTGATTCGATTATTCGACCTGTGCTGACTACTCCTTGGAGCGAAGAGATGGGCCTTAGGCCCTTAGTCCATGGCTTTGGGCTTGGCCTGCCAACCGCACCTGCCCCACTTTCGGCATTATGAAATTGCGCTATGTCCGCAATCCTTGCTCAGCCTTGGGCTTCACCAAGTTCACTTGTGCTTCGTAGGAAAGGAGTTAGAATCCGTTGTGTCGGTAGCTACTGGAATACGTCTGATCGGATTATTTGACCGTTTTATCGCTCCTCAATACCCCATTTTCTCTACATCCTCATACCCTTCGGCCAGATCGTCTCCCACTTATCTGTTAGCAGCGATCTATTGTATAGTCTTGCCATTTATTCAGTTTGATGATATACTACCTACAGAGCTTGCTTGCGAACAGCCGCCATATTCTGCCCTGTTGCAGATAGCACTGAGAGTTCTGGCCTTTGAAATATACAACCCTACTCTTCCTGTAATTCAGGCACTCCTTCTTATTCTTGTTCGACCTTTAACGAACCCTCTTGTTTCTGAGTCCTCTCTGAAATGGACAGTACAGGGAATCTTAGTAACATCTGCACAAACACTCGGATTGCATACTGATCCCAAGACTTGGTCGATCGCCAAATGGCAAATTGCGCAACGACGGAGGAACTCATTCCTTATATACGCAACAGATACATGGATCGCTTGCAGCCTTGGGAGGCCGCCTCTTCTGAATGGTGAGAATTGGCTGGTCACATCCCTGAGCCAAGACGATGAGCTGCAGACAGGACTAGATGCGATTATGTGGAAGAGATTAGTTCAGCATGCAGAGTTGACTGGTGTTCTTCGAAATGTGCTTTCAAGGCTTCAGTGAGTTATATTTATACAAGACACAAGCTAAACTATAATCTAACGGTTTACCCAGCTCCTTGCACGCAGCTAACGAGTTGGTACTGGATCACAAGAAAACTTTGAGACTTGCAAGGCCATTGCAGTGCGACCTTTCTGCCTGGCATGACGGTTTCCATCAACCGCTGGAAAGCGAGAATGATCTGACAACAGTATCGACGATTAATATCTTAGGATTCCACTTCACCCAAATCAATATCTTCCGCGCCATCTTACGGCCGTTTTTCGCGAATGGTCGTCAGCTGGAATCAGATTTATCGCCCGAGGAGGTTGAAACTATTCGAGTTTGTCGCCTCGGTACTCGAGAGTGTGTGGAGGCCACCTTGAAATTTATAGAGCAAGCTCTATGGTCAGATATCATTATTCCTGATTCTACGAAGGAAGTTACACTTACGCTAGCTGCAAGAGAGGCTTCTACAAGTGCACGGGTAGGTTATGATTTAAAGGTAGTGGGGTAGGATTTACTGTCGCATTAGGCCATGTGGCGCATTAGGCCATACAGTACGGCGCCATAAGTATTCGTACGGGTCTGTGCTTTTTCCCATACAAAAAGGCATTCGTTTACTGCAATTTGAGCACAGACCCGTACGAATACTTTTGGCGCCGTACTGTACACTACGTTATTAATAATTTTATACCAAACTGTATGCCAGCTGGTATACCTGTTAAACTGTCAAACTGTTAGCAACACTGTTGGGCCCTACTCATGATACTGGAATTATCATTTACTAGTCTACTGAACTTACCAAGTGCAGCTTTAAACTACAATAATGTTAAGTGAGGTTAATAATATTTATGTGCACGATGATTGATTACAGCGCATTTAAAGCTCACTGCAAGAATTGAACAAGAATCAATAGGCTTAAAAATTAACCCCTAACGTAACAAGTCTCACAATCATGTCGATCGTGAGGCAGACAGAATGTCTGCTTGTTACAGCGTAAGTGCTTAACGCGGGGTTGCTAGTCGCAGCTAAAAGCAGCAATGTTCAAAGAGTGGGAACGCGGAGATTGAATGCTGGCAACGGGAAACAATTTTGATGGCGGTCTTATTGAGCGCACAGTGCCTAGCCCCGCTAATGTTGGTGTAGCCGAGGACCCAACCAGTCGTAGACCCCTGTCCTCCATGGCCCCCCCTTAAGCTCACTTGCTTAGCCAAACTCAGGCTTGGCCACCGTAGGTCAGGCTAAAGCAGCAACAGCGTAATTCCAAAGACGGAATGCTCTGTCGAGATCCCGTCGCTGTAATACGTCGTAGCTTAGATGGCAGCTCACAGCGAGCTGATTAGGTTTAAAAATTGCAAATAAGTGGTAAGCTACAGTGTGTGGGGGAGGAGAGGGGAGAACCAGCTTCTAGGCCGACTGTATGGGATAGCCTTGACAGAGCTCTAGAATTTTCGCAACACAATAAATCTTGTTACTCTAGTCTGATTTGCGACAATGGATTTTTCTACCTCGCGGTGACTTGCCATGAGCCTGTACGGTCCTCGGTATTTGAATATTAATGAGAAGGGCATAGCGATCAGTGGGATCCCACTACTTCGTGCTTAAAAGACTACATTATTAGTCTCTTGATTGGTCTCATTCCAGGTCCACAGAGCTCAACAAACGCATGCTATATTAATATATTGCACTCTGTTCCTTCAAAGATGCTCAACAGATTCTGATTCTTTTCTCTCAGTATTTGCTGAAAATTAAGTCAATTGACAACGTCGCCATGGCTCCAATGAAGAACACTCCACCTCTCTCAGCTAGAACGAATGAGTTGTTTGCGATAGAGACAAAGCACACATCTGGTGGTTTTATTCCCATTCCCTGGTTTTTTGTCTCTGGCAAAGGGTCTATCATGACTGTAAGTATATTTAACTGCTCTCCTTGTGGGAAAAAGGGTTAGTTTATATTGCTTATCTTCTGCTCCACATCTAGGATGTTGACGGCAATGAGAAAATTGATTTTCTGTCCATGTTCAGTGCCGCCAACCTTGGGCAGTGTCATCCTAAACTGACCAAAGCTATGAGAGAGGCCTACGAGAACTGTAAGCCGCCAAATTTCTACTGTTTATGTCCATTCGAGCTCTAACCTGCTTGTAGCTACCATTCTAAGTCTGGCTGCACGTGGTCCCCAGTGGGTGGAATTCGCCAATATGTTGTGCAATCGATTTGGGTACGACAAGGTCACAGCAATGGTTTCAGGAGCTGAAGCTGCGGACACGGCATGCAAGATAGCCCGGAAGTGGGGGACGAAGACTAAGAAGATTCCTCTGGGTACGGGCTTGATTTTAGGTGTTTCGGAGAACTACCACGGTCTCACCTCTGGTGTCTGGCCTCTGATGACAGCAAGCCCATCTCGCGATGGTAAGCACCTCTTCCATCTCTCGATAAGACCAAAATTAATTTGAGATAGCATATTCGCTGGCGAGTAACGGCATGACTAATGTCAATCCATCAACAGGCGAACTTCTCCGATATGGTCACATCGAGGATATGGAGGCATGTCTCAAAGAATATAGCCATCGGGTTTCCGCTGTTATTATGGAATGTATCCATGGCCATCTCGAGTAAGTCTTCATTGAGGCTTGGTGCAATATGAGCAAGATTCTTAACTACCTGTTCAGGAAATTTGAAGATGAAATCAATTATGCAAGGGAGGTGAGAATACTTTGCAAGAAATACAACGTTCTCTTCATTTCCGACGAAATCCGTATGGGTTCTTGCAAGACCGGAAAATGGCTCTGCTCGGACTGGCTTGGCCCTGAGAACAAACCAGACATTATTACATTGGCCAAATCCATCAGCGGTGGGGCATATCCAGTCTCCTTCATCCTTGGCAACAACGACACTGTTGGTCAAGTCGAGCCATACGAGAGTGCATCTACGTTTGCACCTACTGCAGTAGGCATGGCTGCTGTTACAACGGCAATTCAGATCTTCGACGAGGAGAACCTCGCTGAAAGAAGTGCCGAGATGCAGCGCATATGGGAGAAGGAGACATCAACATGGGATTATCCCTTTGTCAAATTCATTACCGCCCGGGGATCTGATTTCAATATCACGCTGAACACTGAGTACCACAACAAGCGTGTGACGGCCTCAAGACTCTCACTTCTTATGCTCCATAAGGGCGTCTACGTCTATCCTATGGACAACCGGTTGCGTATGAGTGTCGCTATGACTATTACCAACGATGTCTTCCTGAAGGGAATTTTTATCATCAAGGAGGCCTTGGATGAGATTGAAAGCTATGATCAGATCGCAGGCGCAGATGATGAAAATTCTACTTTTGTGTCACCATGGGCTTCTGTAAAGGAGTAGTGTGGATACTAAAGCTAAAATAACTGTCTCTTACCACTTGTGGCAGTCCTTTTTCTTAAAATATCAAAATAAGAGTCATTAAAGGTTGAGCCCTCCAGTATAGATATATTATCAGTATTCCTGAATCACTACGGCAAGAACTGTTTATTCTTGGAGTATAAACTGCACACCTTGAACTAACTTTTCCAAGAACTCTGCACGTTGTTTTAATTGAGGAAATATCCAAAAGTAATGCGGCATCCCTTCATACTCGTCGAAGGTGACCGGAACTCTTTAGACTAATTAGCAGAAGGAAGATAAAGAGTGGAAGCAACTGACCCCATACGCTCTAGTTCGTGTACCAAAAGTCTTGCATCGTCTCTAAGCGGATCTGCTGTACAGCCTACGATATAAGCGCGTGGCATCTTTGAGAGATCTGGATTCAACAAGACTGATACCAAGGGATCAGTTGGCATCGGATCATAAGTTTCTTAAACAGGTGTCAGAGAAAACGGTTGTCGGGCAAACGAAGTCCTACATAAGGAGCCCGCTCCTACTCACCATAGAATGTATTCATGCTTGAAGTATTGATTATTGGTGTATTGGTGGATTCAGCGTATGAAGTGTACAAAGACTTGTGCTGTGGTGGTACTGCATCGGGATGAACCGTAACCGGGACCATGGCCGCAACGCCTGCCACGCTCATCTTGAGTTCGATCGCTCTCAAGACCACAGAGAGTGCCAGGTTGCCTCCAGCAGACCCTCCAATACAAAACAATTTCTTTGGATCTCCCCCCAGGCGACGGGAATTAGTCACTGTCTTTCAGATTGTTAGTAGGAAGCGGAGTAGTGCAAGGTAGAGTAAGTACCCAGAGAAAGGCTTCTACCGCGTCGCGATGGGCAGTTGGAGCTTTATATTCAGGCGCAAGACGGTAGCTTACGGCGACAATTATTGCCGGGACATAATGCGCAAGATGGTAGCAGGTTGCTGTTCACGCGTCAGAAAGCGAAGGTTACGCTTGCTTCGGAATTGTCATACCTTTTTCACCTTCCACATTTCCAGAAGTCCATCCGCCGCTATGAAAGCTATCGAGCCCTGAGTAAGATCACCGAGGAAATGGCTTAGAGATTCTTACAATATGCCAACAGGCAGCGAGTTCTGGGAAGGAACTCCTGGGTGGAAGATTCTCACAACAATTCCGGAAGGCAGTGTTTCTCCAACTATATCAAGTCAAAATTTGCCAATATCATTTTGACTCAGATTGTATGCATACAAACTTTAGGCTCGGGTGAAGGCAGTGCGTAAAGTGGATTGAGAACAGCCATTAACTGATCGGAACCTGCTCTTATGTCCTCATATCTGCCAGCAAGTACTGGCCGCGATCCCAGCTCTTGTTCGACCTTTGGTTATGATCGATTAGAAGCTTGGCTGGGCAAGCACAAAATACGATGGACGCACCTGGAGCCAATCTGGATGTATGTTCATAGACATAGCGGCAGCTTTGAAAGGATAAATTTCTTGTAGAGGTCTTGATATCTTATGGGAAAATGTATTCTAAAACTCGTGCACGTGGTTGGAAAAGTCACAATGAGGCGAAAATAATATGTTGTACATCTGAGAAGTCTCGACCCGATCGGCCACCTTTTTGCAGCCGTTGACTAGGGTCATATGTTGCAGCTGCACAGGCGCATTTGCGCGTATTTGATCATGTGACGGGCTATATGTCAAGAAAGGCTGAAGGGAGCTTTGTATCTGACGTAATCGTTCACAACCGAATTGCTACCCGATGGAACGATCAAGCAGAAAGGCAGGTGACAGCGAGGATGGATGAGGGGTAAGCACGGTTATATAAGCAGTGATTCGTGGCAGGGCTTCAGGGAGGGGTAGGAGACCTAGAAGAACGCTAGTAATGGCCCGTCGGAACCGGAATGCGGGGGCCTGCAACGAACGGGATGAGACTCGAATGGGTGGCAAGTGGGGTTCGCTTGGCGGATTTTTCAAGAGCTCGGCGTCACCTGCATATTGCTGCGGGGCTGCGTTGTGGGGGTGGTTCTCGGATTTCAGAGCAGATACCACAGCCGATCTCCGGAAATTACGCATACGATATCCCTAGTGCAGCTTATCTTTATCACGCTTAGCGTGCCACCAGCCGGAGGTAAATACTTGAGGTCTTGATATCCCGCTGTGAACTTCCTTTTCTCATATCTATACAAACTAACATACCAATATATTAATTTTCCCTTCACTTTCACTAGCGGAGACCGTTCTCTGCATTTGGTTGGCTTATGGTCTTCTTGCTTCGAAAGCCAGGTAGCCTGTCTGCTAGGTCTTCTACTCACCTTTCCCTGTAAGCTTCCTTATCTGTCCCAAGCGATAGCCGTTGCCCTGGAGGCCCAACTGCGACTGCGACTGCAAGACTGCGACTGCAAGACTGCGACAAGTCGACATGGAAGAGTGGACTATTGTACTGACTATTGAATCCTTGCTTATCAAAATCGCATAGGCAGCGTTGTACCGTGGAATGTCGACCCTCTGCAAAGAGCTTCTTACCCCCGTCGACTCATCTAGGAACGCTATATCGCAATTATTCGTATGTCAAGGTAGTCTAGGGTGTCATCTCACACCGTCAGCTCTATGCCTGAGGCGTCAAAACGCCGTGCTCGAGTCCAGCGAACAAAGACGTTCAATGGGTGTTGGACGTGTCGTGCTCGTCACGTGAAGTGTGATGGGCTGCGGCCTAGATGCAATCGTTGCGCCAAGAGTAAAATTGAGTGCGAAGGCTATGGCATTCGATTGTCATGGAGTGATGATGGGAGCAGTCGCAACGACAGCGGTAAAAACCGCCTTCAATTCTCCCATGCCGACATGCTGCATCCTATCTTCAGCCATGAAGAAATCAATGCCGCCCTGGAGCTCGTTGATTCCGATCATGTTGGAATTGTCGGCCTTGAGGCTGGACCATACACCGTTTTCTCCGTAGATATTTGCTCGGTCTTGGTCTATGATGGCGGATGCGAGGAACTTAAATGTTTGGACTGGCCGTTGAGACTAGAGGAGGAGCAGCTATCATCTGTAAGTTTGTTAGGAGATGCAATACTTGGAGACGCTGAAGGGACACTTGGTTTCAAATCACAGAGCCTTGTCCCGTTCCATTCTCCAATGGATAGCTCAAATAGCGTCTCAGAATTTGAACAGGTACTATGGCCAGATAACTAATTCCCCCGATGCATAGACCTTTAGCTGATAAGATTTTCGTCAGGATGTAGTTGATTGCGACTTTGAGGCGGAAGAACTAGTGCACACTTCTTTTGATACCGATGTGGTGTACAGTCGTTTGATGCCCGTAACCCAAATGCGCCTGAAGCCCGTACTACAATCCTTCTTTGAATCTTCGTCCGTTGAAGAGCGAATGTTGCTACGATTCTGGATCACATGTGGAAGCTCGCGCATGATCTCAACAGGGCATCCAGATAACCCGTATCGCCACGTCTTTGTTCCACTCGCCATGGCAGCTCTTGGCTCTGGAAAGAGACTCGCAGGAAATTATGCGCTTCTACACAGCATCTATGCATGGGCAGCATCTAACATGGCACAGCTGCAAGACCAGCAAAACTCAGAAAACACACGTGTGCAAGCCAGCAGCCACTACCAACTTAGCCTGGCCTACTTGCGGGAAAGCTTGGGTGTAGGCGATGTCGAGCAGCAGGGTGCCACTTTGGCCGCTATTGTTCTTATCACGACAATGGACATCGTCAATGGAGAATCGTACAAGTGGCGGATTCATCTTCAAGGCGGTAGAGTCTGGTTGAAGTCAGTTTCCACTACCTGGCAAAGCATTCCCGATAATCAGATCATATATCAGGTCTTCCGGGGATTAGAAGTCTTTGGATATTCCCACGACAAGCTGCTTATACACCCCAATGATTGGTCTGCCAGCGAGCAGGAACTTGATGAATCAGAGACTCTGGAAGAGCCTTTCACAAGCCTCGCTAACGATCCAGATGGGGACGCCTATTGCTTAGATAGATACTTTGGTATCACAAAGCCGGTGCTGGACATAATTTGGGCTATAAAGCGCATCAGCAAACGTGGCAGTGGACCTACACTGGTCGAGATTAGCGATATTGAGGAGCAGCTGATGAAGGCAAATCCGAGCATACTGCGATTTGCCTGTCCTACAGAAAGCATAGAGCGTCTTACCCGTCACCATGCATGTTCATTCTACTTTGCCTGCGTTACCGCTTTCAAGCGTTCGCTGCTGCATTGCCACCCATCAGATGTCCAATATCTTGTTGAGCAGAGCTTGTTTCATCTCGAAGCAACTATGGCCGCAGAGATCAAGATGGACTTGACGGTCACTGGCCTCCTTTGGCCATTGTTCGTCACGAGCGCCGAGGCGGCTGACCGACTTCTGCGGGAGCGATGTCTCCGAGTGTTTGAATTCCGCAAAACTCAGGGTGTCCTCTCGGTTGCACAGACGGAGGATGTTGTCCTGGAAATATGGCGACGACGAGACGCTTCACTTAACCCAGAATATGTACACCGTCATGAAGTCATGGAAGATTTAGGGGTTGATATTCTGCTAGCCTAAAGTACTTCTTTTACCCGGAACTCAAATTCTAGAAGAAGCAAATACTATATGCATTACATCGCAGCGATCACACTACAGAAGGGAGAAATGCTACAATGCAGAGGCCTTTTGCTCATTGATTGTGTCAGCATCGTTGAGGAATTCTTCGACTGTGCGAAATTTGAGTCCATTGAAGTACTTTTGTTGCTGGGCCTTCAACTTCTCCTGTGGCAAAATGGCCGCCCCGGAGATGGACCACATGTCGTACTGTGCAGCGATGACCTTATCCTCCGATTCAGCGTCATCGATTTGTTTCTGAAGGTCTTTCTGTGAACGATGCGATATCTTTAAGTCTGGGATACGTTTTGATAACGTGGCGGCAACCTTGTTCCAAGTTGTGGTCTCGCCACAGACATAGGTAATCGCATCCCACTTGTCGTAGTCGAACAAGCGCACCAGAGCTCGACATGCATCCCTGATAGACGTAAAAGCAATAAGCTCATCTCCAGTTCCGGGAATGATAACGGTTTTGTTGTCTAAGTTGACAGGGTGATATTCCCCAATGTCTTTGATATAACGAAGGTGTGTTGGAATAAGATAGTCGGTCAACCAGCCAAGATTGAATAGCGTCCACGAAACTTCGGTCTGCTCCCTGAGCATTTTGCGGTGGGGCTCGTGGTTGGCAAAATAGAACGTGGGCTCTTCAGGGAAGTCATCGGTGTTCCCAGCAAACTCCGAGGGAATGAAGCGCTTGCATGCTCGCGACTGCAGGCAGGCTTCAACCAGTGCAAGATGAGCTGCGGCAAATTTCATAGAGTAATCCAGGATGGTGGAGACGAGTCCCTCACAGTCGTTGAGAGCTTGGACCAGCGAAGGAACAGAGTAATCGACCAATCTGAAATCAATGTCGCTGCGCTCAAACCATTCTGGTCTACGACGCGATACCACGACGACTTCGTGCCCGGCGAGCAGCAACTCCTCGGTCAGGTACTTGGCCACATCGCCAGCACCAGCAACGGCAATCTTCATAATAGTTGTTTGTCTAGAACCACGTGACGGAGGCGTCTGAAGGCTGATGAAAGTGGTAGGTTAGGAAATAGACATTAGAACATACTTGGCTGCATTTTATATACCAGAGCAATCGCGAAAGTCCTCGAAGTATCTTACAAAATAGATGATTACCAAAGTTGCACACGCATCTGGAATTCCAGGCGCGCGGGAGGTTTTGTTGCGTACTGCAGTAGTGCAATAATGTCGCTTATTAGGCAGTTAACAGCGAGCTTAGAGGTGTTACAGGCCTGGCCCAGAGGCTATTGTATTATAGCATATTATATATACGTCATAATACCGTAATGATCGCGGAAGCCGCGATAATGCTACGGAAGATGACATCCATGATCAAGTACGTGGAGGTGCCACGTGATCGGATATCAGGGCTATGCATTGTTCTGAACCGGCCCCGCAGGCCGGGGTCCCCGTAGTCCCCGTAGTCCCAACCACACGTCGGCAGTGGCGCCAACTGCCCGCCCTATTTTAAACAGAGGCAGCAAGCCAGGGCGCCGAGTCTCCTGGCGCAGGCAAAGTGTTGGGGAAAAGAGGACGGGCACCGTGGGATACGGTGGCATTTTGGCCCTAAAATGACGGTTTTTCCCAGTGTTACCGTCGGGCTCCCCAATTGGTGCTTGACGTGAGCCAGTCGCCTCAGAACTCCGACGCAGTGGGTTTTGGACCCAAACCCCTCTGCTACTCAGGGCGTTTGGGTAGGTCCTCCGAATAACATAAATAATACGTAGGCTCCGTAGATAGTGTAGTAATTCAATTGATATATATACTCTATACTACTGTACTCTACTGTAAAGCTTCTGCTCCGTTGCCCGAAGAGACTGAT
Organism: Pseudogymnoascus sp. VKM F-4518 (FW-2643); assembly: GCA_000750925.1. Classification (NCBI taxonomy): domain Eukaryota; kingdom Fungi; phylum Ascomycota; class Leotiomycetes; order Thelebolales; family Thelebolaceae; genus Pseudogymnoascus; species Pseudogymnoascus sp. VKM F-4518 (FW-2643). The sequence continues at coordinate 7,837 of JPKC01001409.1, read as the reverse complement.
TACGGTTGCCGGAGATTACCACACAAATTCGTGTGTAGTTCCCTGTATTCCTGAATTACCTCCAACACAAAGCCGCGCGTCAGCCTCACCACCAGCTTCGCCGTAGCTGGGCATAGCTGGGCATAGCTGGGCGTTTAAGCTGAGCCGTATACTCGACTCAGTCACCGGCCCCGGGGCTTTAGTCAATTGAGTGCCAAAGTGATAATTCACCCAAATTACGTGGGCATCCCCGACGCTCGTGTAATACTGCATCATGCATGATATCCATGCTACTATATAGGCAGATAGTTTTCCGTAGTATAGGAGCCTTGTGCTCAACTCAATATAGTATCTCATACGTACTGTAACGTGCAATACTGCAAGCAAGCTTTGTGATCGTGAACCCCTGCCTCATACAACCAACCCAACGCAAGACCAGCCTCCACGATAGGTCGTTGACCCTATCGGGAGGGGGCACTCGGTAATTGAGAATGCGGAAGATAAGAAAGGTGGAAGGGGAATGGGGAGTGGGGAAGGCACACAGGTTTTCAGGGTTTGCACCCAAAGGACGGCGACTATGCATTACTGTGTTGAAGAAGCTATCACTGGGAGTCTGAGACCAGCTACGACTAGATTGTGTATGCAAGACAATCTCATCGGCCTAGATAATTGTTCTAAGCTGCATTTCGCTATCTCAATTCGTACGCGAGGTGAGTGGGCAGACGTTTCCGTCTTTTGCAACTCCAGCCCGGCAGACGTATTTTGAGAGACAGATTTAATCCAACTAGAATCCATCGGAGAGCCTACACTGGGCAGAGGCCTCCGTTTGCGTTCACTGTACTGCCTGTCGACCACCTACTGCATTCCTCTGACAAGAATGCAACAATTTGTGCAATGTCATCTACCTCTGCAATCCTCGCCGCAGCTGGAATCTCCTTCATCTTCACCTCCCACTCGTCCAAAACAGCTTGTTCGGTATCACGAAGCCACATGTCTGTCTTGACTGGGCCAGGATTCACACAATTGACAGTCGCACCATATTTCTGCCCGAGCTCTTGGGCCCAAACCTTGGTAATTCCCTCCATTGCAGCCTTTGATGCACAGTAGGCAGTTGTATAAGAGCCTCCCATACGGGCAATAACACTCGAGATATTCACGATGCGTGGTGAAGTCCCCAGATGCGGTAAGGATTCCTTAACGAGCCACGTCGGGAATCGCAGGTTACAATCCAAGATCTTATCAAAAATTTCATGGGTGAGGTCCTTGAGCAGCGCATCGTCAGCGGCTCCAGCGTTGTTGATGATTATGTCAATATGACCCCATTTCTCAACTGCTTTGGCCACAATGCGTGCTGGAGCTTCACGGTCACTGCCGCCAGCTTGGATTCCTTCTGCCTCAACTCCTAAAGCTTGGAGTGTCGCAATAACTTCGGTTGCTGCTTGTCCAGCTTTGTTGTATGTGATAAGGACATTTGCTCCCCGTTTGGCCAGTTCGAGAGCAACACCAGCTCCGATACCACGTGACCCGCCAGTCACGATGGCGATCCTGCCCTGAAGAGACTTGTAGGAGGTCGACATATCTTGAGAATTGAGTGGAGGATGTGTGTGAGGGAGACACGTCGTAGGTAATAATTGTATTTGATCATGAACAATTGGGTATGGCAGCCAATCTATTTATCAACACGTGGTTACCTACGAAAGTGGAACCAGGGAGCTCGTTGTCGCTTGCCAGATTCAACCAACCGGGATATCTGAGATACGGCGGCCAAGTTCAACAATCCACTACCGTCCGCTAAAACTAGTCCCCTTGTACGACTATCCTCGGCATCTTGAGATTGGGAGAACGCTTTGTCGCATCGCATATCTACCCTTCAAAGAAAGAAAGTCACGGCGATGAGGTGCCAACACTCTTCATCAACCCTTGGTTGCACACCGAAGTCCCGCACTTGAAATTAATCTCGTAGTAGAACATATTAGTTAGTAAAGATCTTACTTTTATAATGTAGTAGTGCTCTCCCTCCGGTTGCTGTAAATGTACAGTCTGACAACTTCTCTGCTCGCATTCATATAATTTGCGCCTCCTTTCAACTCTTCAGTATCAACCGATTACCTCAATCATGTCTGAATACAAGTCTCCTTTGAACGCCTATGGCTTGAAGGTCATCAACACCCCGGGCCTCGGCGAAAAGCTTAGTGACCTCTTGCATATTTCCAGCGCCATCATCGTTCCCGCCAGCACTGCTACTGTCATCACATCCGGTCAGACTGGCTACAATGCGAATATGCAGTACCCATCCGACTTGGGCGAGGAAATTATGAATGCTTTCCAGAGCATTGAGGACAGTTTGATTGCGGCTGGTGCCAAGGACGGGTTCAGGGCTGTCTTTCGCATGACAAGCTATCATACATCTATGGGCGACGATGTGATGGAGGCACTTGACAAGGCTGCGGGGAAGTTCTTTGGTGCCAACAGGCCTGCGTGGGCAGGCGTAGGCGTTGCAGAACTGTATGGGGGTGCTCGTATTGAAATTGCTGTGGAAGCCGCTCTCTCTGGCCAGTAGATTTGTCGGAAACCAATTCAGCTTTGGAAACTATTTACAATCACTTCAAAAGACGGAAATAACATAGTTGAAAATCTTCCAGTATCATGAGTTACTCCAATGTCAACGTGTACCTTGTCACGGCCTCTAACACTAAGTCCCACTGCTCCTCTATGTGAGGCACGTCCCACCCAGATTCTTTTCGGCCGTCAGAAGAGTCAGTCTGGCAACATGTAGCCTCGCTTGACGATGAGGATGGAGTGCTTGTATCCAAATTCATTGAGACATAGTCAGTCCGCCAGGCTTCCTCCAACTCCGGGCTTTGAATAAAGGTTTCAGTACCTTCCATGCCATGGTGAATATTGACTGGCATTGCAGATGCAAAGTCTTCAACAGCGAGACGTGTACAACCCGAAGTAGTTGGAGAAGTCTCTGAGAAGGTCCATCGCCGCTTGCTCTCTGCAGAGTTTTGCTCGGTAGGTGCTGTCCCAAGTACTGGACAACAAGTAACACAGTTCAAGTGTCGCATACTGCTATTAGCACATATTTGGTAACGAGGCTCCCCAGTTAGCGACAACGCCAGTATACCATGATCTTTCAAGAGCTCTATCTCGGTAGGTAAAATCAGAAGTGGAAAGGACACAATGAGGTTCGTTGAACTGCTTGTTGGTGCCACACAATATTCTCCAGGTTCAACCTCGCCTTGATTCCCAGTTCGAGGTGCACTTGTAGGTTCAATGGTTCTATTTTGAGTCCGCGGCTGTAACGGTCGACCGGCAGGGCCAACAGTGCGGGTTCTGGGATTTTTCTGGTCTCTGAGGAAAAACGTCAACAGCAAGACTTTGACAGATATTTGGTGGGAAGCAAACAACCTTTTTCCACTGACAACGCACTCTACGCCATCCAGTCTGCAATTTACACATGGCGAGCCACAGTCTAAAACATTGCAGCGAACTTTTCTTTTCCTACAGGAGAGACATGCTTTTGCGGATCGCTTCCTTGATGTCTGCCACTTGCTTGATTTACTCACATATGCCAAAGATGTGCCTTCCTTCCTTTGAATTTCTTCACAGGTCGATAACGTGCAATTTTCCAGTAGAGATTTATCAATGTAACAGCTGGTTGTGGCCATGGTTGTATCCGTGATGCCTCAAAATCTCTTCCGATTGTTACATGAAATGTCGGAGAAATGATTTAAACAATGTGAAATATAGGCAAGTACTTTCAGTAAGGCTTTCGATCCTTATATGGCTCTTAGAACGTGGTTATGTCTGTAGGCCTTGCTGTACTCAGAAGTTAGGATTGAATACAAGTAAACCCACAAAAACGGGTTGCAAACTTGTTTGCAAAGTCAACCCTAAGATCTACGCAGATCTCAATGTTTGAATAGAACAGTACTTTTTGGAAGCGGGCTAGAAGCAACCACTTGGTTTATATTTGATTTGTAAGCTTCGCAAGGGTATTAAGAGTAAAGACGCGAGAGGCAAGGCAAGTGACAGCGATAGCCGGTTCTCAACCCTGCCGCTTACATTCTCAGAGGTTCACCTGGGCATGGTCTCACCTCCTGCAGTGAACTGCCTCGACGTGACCTGCACACGAATGCGGGCCACAAAACAATTTGGACACTGTGCAATTCGTGCGGGGCCAAGTGTCAGGGTTGATTTGTCGCCCGCCTTCGACACTAAGCGTGGAGTGGGGAATTGTGGGGTAGGTACCTATTCTCAAGTTTGGGGATTCAATTACTATAGAAGGAGAGTAATATTAGTTCCAGGAGAATCGAAAACTATCCTCAGCACTGGTCTCACGATTACATGTTACCGCTGTCTACTTGGTCGTCCTTTTGGAACTCTCCACTGATTGAATTTTCACAACATTGCTCTTGATTCTCTGTAAAGATAGCAATATGGGTTCAGCAATTGAGGCTAGAACTCACAAAGGTGCACTTTATAATGCTCCAGGCACTATCAGCACGAAGATTGTGGACTTGCCTACCCCGCAGCCAAAGATGGGTGAGGTTTTAATCAAACTGTGAGTATCATGACGCTTTCATGAGGGCAACTATTCCCCAAACAACGTACTGACAACCGAGAGCAGTACACATTCTGGTGTCTGTCATTCGGACCTGGGCGTGATGATGCAAACCTGGGATGTCCTACCGGCTCCCACATCCCCTGGTACATTCTTCAGCTATGCAGTTGTCCCTTCTATCCTGTTTACTGGCTCATCAAAACATAGATCAAGTCGGTGGTCACGAAGGTGTTGGAGAAGTTGTGAGCCTAGGTCCCGGAACAACAGAGGGAAATATCAAAGTTGAAGACAGGGTAGGTGTAAAATGGGTGGCCAGTGTGTGTAACCGATGTGGTACGTCTTATTCTCCTATTCCGTTTATAAAGCTGATGCGCTTCTACCAGATGCTTGCCTGGAGTCTGCAGATGGTGTCTGCTATGGTCGAACGATTTCAGGCTATGGCACTCCGGGAACTTTTCAGCAATACGTTGTGGGGCCAATTGACTATGTCACGCCTATCCCTGAAGGTTTGGATTCTGCGGCTGCCGCGCCTATGCTCTGCGCAGGTGTCACCATGTTCGCTGCAGTGCGCCAGTCAGGTGTAACCTGTGGGAACTGGCTCGTGGTATCAGGGGCCGGTGGCGGTTTGGGACACATTGGCGTTCAAATAGCTGCAAAAGGCTTCGGGATTCGAGTTATCGGTATTGATCATCCAAGCAAGCAACAGCTCGTCATGGACAGTGGTGCCGAACATTTTATCGACATAACAAAATTGGACGGTCCCGCTATCATTGCAGAAGTAAGACAATTGACGGGCGGCTTGGGTGCCCATGCGACAATCGTTGTCACGGCTAACAACAACGCGTACGCTCAAGCACTAGACATGCTGAGGTTTCGAGGCACACTAGTATGTGTTGGTGTGCCGGAGGGCGAATCGATTCCAATTGCTTCGGCAAAGCCTTCGTCCATAATTATGTCGCAGCTGCGCATTACAGCTGTCAATGTTGGAAACAGAAAGGATGCACAAGAAGTCCTTGACTTGGCAGCTCGTGGCATTGTCAAGACAGTGCATACTGTGGAGCCGCTCCAGAATTTAACAAATGTAAGCCATAACTTCTGTTATCCGAGAGTTCCTTTAACTCGCTCCAGATCTTCAAGCGCATGTTAGAAGGTCAACTACAAGGGAGAGTTGTGGTGTCAATCTAGACGTCTTTATCACAAAAACGAACGCTTCTCTTAGTCTACAGGATTATCTGTCGTCATGTATATTTGGATACTCTTATTTTCAAGGAAAAGAGAAGCCCGATTATCTAAACACAGGCTGCAGGTCAAGGGATATTTCTGTCATTCTCATATTCTCCGCCTAATCAGACTGGTTCTCATAACTTGCTAGCAGCTTTAGAAAGCCTGAAGCGTTCTGATGAACTTTCCTCCTCGATCTCGTATGACAGTGTGAAATTTCCAACTGCTGAACTGAGGTCGATCTTAATATTTTCAAACAAGAGTGTAAAATTCTTCAAATAAAAAGGACGGCCTTATTATTACTTGTACCTTGTCATAGTAAAAGAATTATTTTTCGTCTGGTAACATTCTGCCTACTATCTTACAAGATATCCAGCAATGTCTCTTATCTTTCCCTCACATGAGATTGTAGAAGAAATTTCCGGCACAAATTGGCAAGAAGATTTTACATATTGAGGCAAGAGGTGACCGAGATAGGTTAACTATTATGATGTACCTCCTATATTTACAAAGTTCAAACAGCAGGACATTCAAAGCTGAACACCGACATTTCTTTATTTTTCTTAGAACATATCTCCAAGCAGCTTAACGATTCCAAGGGCATTAAAAGGCTTTCCTTCTTTAATCCAACCAAGAAACGGAGCATTCAGAATATATCAAATAAGCTAGCATTTCTTCGTTGTGCAAATTAGTTAAGATAGCAGGATCATTTTTTAGGTATTGATTCTCCTCCTACTAATATTTAGTAAATACTTAACCTACTGGCGACACAACCTCTTACCTGCCTGAGATATCCCTTTGCCATAAAGCAGCTGTATGCCAGCTTTTCTTGATCTTCGGTCGTATTTGCTGAACCACAGTGGTAACAAGATGCCAGCACAATGAATCCGTCACCAAGCTCTAATTCGGCAGAGTATGTCAACTCTTCCACAAATAGTGTCATATGGTCCCAAAGATGGGAACCAGGTATAAATCTCGTGGCACCGTTCGCTTTGGTGGTTTTCTTGCCATAATGAAGAAGCCAATGGCGCTGTCTTGGCCGATCTCGTAATCAGGGGGTTCCTTTCGTAGACTATAGCGGTGGTGAAGCATATCATCGCGATGCAAGGGCTGGTTGGAAGCTCCCGGGCCGATCCAAAAAAAGAAGTGTGTTATTGAGCTGTGGATGCGAGACGCTTGTTTCGATTTTATTTCCAACCCAGTTCTTTGTGGCGCTGGCGAGGAGGGTCTCGCAGATGTCTTGAAATTTCGAATACGCAACCACGCTCAGTGTTGCTAGTAGTTCAAACAGTTCAGTTCAGTTCAAATTTGAGGCTGAACTGAACGGCCCACAATATGAGAATTCGTGAACTGAACTAAACGCCCCACTTTCTGCTATTGAACTGAACTGAACTGAACGAACGCTAGTTCATTTAAAACTCCAACTACTTTGCTATCAACTAAGATTCTATAAGCTAAGTCGTACAATGACTTCTAAGCCAACTCTTTAGACATTCTAATGCCTTAATGGTCTCTGCATCTAGTCTATTTCTTCTCTCTGTGACTATGATTCCTACACCTGAAAACAGACGTTCTACTTCTACAGATATAGCTAGTATTAACAATATATCAAATGCCATAACTAATATATTTAGATACGTTACACGCTATATAGGCTCTATCTACTAAGTGATGGAATCTACCTTAACAGGACAACAAACTCCTTAGTAATATTATAAATACTCATTAACTATAGGTGCTTGTCTTGCCTTCTTAGCTCTCTACTTTGCAAACCTAGTCTTTGGCGTTAGCAGAGTTATTAGAAGTATAACTTCTATACTTTTATACTGAGATTGCTAAAAGTCCTACACAATCTTCTTTGTATCCGCTACCTAGATAGGGTCCTAGTTGTCTTCAAAATAGCTCTATTTTCAACTTAGAATGAGAATCATTACTATAATGTATATAGGGCTTTGATCTATAAGGCTATAGTACTTATCTAACTTTGCCTAGCTAGAGTTAATATAAGGAATTATAAATGAATCTAAAGCGTAGGTTGTCTTGCCATCTTCAAGCTTCTCTAATAGATAA